>CAJUYG010000961.1:42163-60969 GCA_910591675.1 Galerucella calmariensis | reverse complement strand
TGCATGTAGATTCCTCTCGTAAAATTGGACAAAATGATATGAGGATTGAGGGGTCTAGCACATTTAATTTTCGAAATACAGGGTGTTGAAATTTTGAAAACTTGAATGTTTTAATTCGATAACTTCAAAATGGATGGATAAATTGATTTGACATTTGGCAGGTTGTTTTTAAATGTAAAAGGGCATATTTTGATAGAAATAGTAGTTTGTGCAACTAGTGTGGATATGATGTCCATATCCCACGAGGACGAAGTTTGAGCACGACGACGTAGGGTGAGTGCTCAATCGTTCAATCCACACGAGTCGAAGAGCATATTTCTTCTACGACCCACTTAAGAAAAAATCTAAAAAATAAAAATTTTTATAAACTGTAGCATAACTTCAAATTAAAAATTTAACAATTCAATTTTATGTTTCCACTAATTTTTTTGTGATAAACGTACAGTTCTTGAATGTCCAATTTGTATAATGCTACGGTTTTCCTTTTTAAATATACGATGCTGTTATAAGTAGATGTTGCCAGTCGGACTCCCTCATGAAGGGTACCGTACCATTATTTATAATAATGAATATTCTGCTAAATATTTCAAACGTTCACATGTTGTCGTTATTAATATCAAGCAGAATGATTATTTAAAAATAAAATTAACAATAAAAAAACTTCTTCACGGGGAATCGAGCCCGGGTCTACCGCGTGAGAGTCTGGTTTGCTTACTACTCGACCAGCGAGGAATATGCAAATTTTTTATCTATAACGTCAGATGTATTACATAATTTTTGCTTGAAAGGAACCGTGTGTCCCGCGACACGTTCTACCTTTTATTTTAAGTTATTTATATCCAAAGTTGTTGACCAGTTACAAGAAAAAAAATGGTAAAATCCAAATAGTGAAGCTAGGATTACCTTCTCAAGGTCGCAATTCTATTCCATTCCTATCGAATAGTGTATATACTTGAGTTTGTTAAGTAATCGCTTCTAAAGAAGAAGAGGTGTAGACAGTACAACACCCAAATGATGTCGGAACTGCTCACTATTAGACTAGCAGACCACAAGGACAAGCAAAGACATTGTCTCTATAATATGTGCCACCTCTATTAATGTGGAGCATGACGGTTATAATAGAATGCAAGATAAACATCCACCAACATACTTTTTTTTGGTCGAGATGGGAAACTCATGTTCGAATGGGTCCTTAACCAGTACCCAGACAGTGTTGGACTCATCCCCACGGGATACCAACCCACCTCAAACTCGCCGTAACTCCCGCCTTGGAATCACTACCCTAGCAAACTTCAAGACGGGCGGCGGTCCTTCACACACTCTCCGTCATCTTCTTCCTTCTATCACTCCTACCTCTCACATGCAATGTCGAGTCCTTGTCTTTCCGTAATCATGCTCTCTACTACGCCACTTATCTCCATCCATTCCTCCTCGCCTCTCAACATAATCTCCACCATATTTTCCCAATACACCGCCTCTCCCAGTTTTTTTCCAGCTTCTTCAAAACTTCTTCGTTCTTCCAACATCTGAACACATGTCCTGCTTCATCCTCATCCACTTCACATCTCTCGCACACTCCAGTTTCTCCTTTCCCAATTCTGCGAACTGCGCATCAATTCAGAATCCTAGGACAAAACATCTAGGAGATTATTGGAAAGAAGAGAGACATTTACGTAAATTAGAGCCTGAAGATTTTCTAAAATTTTTCCGGAAAATTGGACTAAAGGAGCTACTAGTCTCTGAAACAGTCCCCAAGGACTAAGTAGAATTAAGTAAGGGGACACAATAGATCTTTTAGATCTGTACCTTTGTGAATTGAAAATATATGAGTTGAAAATATTTATTTTTTGATAATTCAATGGAACTGGGACTAATTGTGAACCTGAACCATCCATTTACTTAATCCTGCACACCAAATTTCATCGGGTCGCTAGTTATACATATAAACCTTCCTCTTGAATCACTCTATCTGTTCTGCGTTAGAATTTATTGAGTACTTTGATAGAAAACACCTCAAACGAGTGGAGGAGTAGAAAGCTCCTGTGTTAGCGAACGCGTCACGAATATGTATTGATCTTAATTCAACTATAATGAAGATTTGAACACATTGTTTTGTTTCATTTCAAAGCCTTTGTTACTCAGTGATAATGTAGCTTTCTAACGGTAATAGTGATTTACGTAATTAGTTATGAAAAGAGCGATATTGTTCAACAAGCGTAATATTCGCCAAAACGAGCGCCAGCGAGTTCTGCAAATTACGCGAGTTGAACAATGTCGCTCTCTCCATAACGTGTTTACGTACAATGTTTTATCTAATTCCGCGCTTTTATAATATTTCATAAAATCTTTAGTTACAATGGTAATATTAAAGTGGATTCGAATGGTGTTAAAAGTATTGTTACTATGAAGTATTCACCCAGAAAATTGACTTACTTTAAATAACTTTTTTCAATGTTTATAGATCTTAAAATACTATTGAATTAAAATAATGGGGTAATTGTCAGTTTAAATAATTAAATAATTGTCAGTTTTGACAGTACCTAATTAATAAATTATTCTTTGGAACTCATGTAGTATCTCTCCATGTTGAAACTTAAACAGTTACGTAAAGTCTTTACATAACTACTTTTCATAACTGATATATGAAGGTTATGAAAAATGTGACGTTACCTAACGTCAAGGAGTGACTTAAAGTGTTACATTTGATAGCGGAATTAGATAATAGCTATTTATGCCATCAGTTACGGAATGCCTAATTTTGTGTAACGCGTGAGATTTTTGCGGAACGAACGAAGTGAGTTTCGCAAAAACTCACAAGTTACACAAAATTTCATTTCGTAACGTATTGCATACAACATTTTTTCTAATTTTGAAGAAAGTAATAAAAAAATTAAATTTATTATAATTGAAAAAAATTTGGAAAATATAAATTTAGTTTTTTTGTCAGTTTGACATTTTGTAAAAAAGTCTAGACGGAAGGTTTCAAACGAGGTTGATATATTTTTAGTTTTATTTTAAAAAAATGAGTGATTCAAGTTCTGAAGAGCTACCAAGCGATATTGAAGAGGCAGCACGTAATGCTCTATTATCAGTAATTCCCAAAAAGTCAAAGGCAGTTTATGATTTGGCATACGAAAAATTTGTTACGTGGTGTGATGAGAAGAAAATTAAACATGTTAATGAGAAAGTTTTACTTGCATATTTTGAGGGTAGGAAAGATCTAAAAGTTTCCACATTATGGACACTTTACTCAATGTTAAGGTCTGAACTAAATCTGGAAAAGAATATTGATATTAAAAAATATACAAATTTGGTAGCATGTTAAAAGGCAAGCGGACGGGTACAGTGCTAAAAAGTCAAAAGTTTTTATTAAAGAAGATTTTGCTAAATTTTTAGTGGAAGCTGATGACAAAGAATACTTAATGTCTAAGGTTGCAATGATATTTGGAATGGCAGGAGCATGCAGAAAAGCAGAATTAACATTTCTTCCAGTTGAAAATGTTATAGACGAAGGAAGCCATTTTCGTGTTGATATCCCACCTTCAAAAACAAAAGTTATACGGCAGTTTGCAATTACCATTGGAAACATTGAAAATACGAATCTTGTTAAAATATTAAGAAAATATATCAAGTTGCGTCCCCAGGTTCTTAAACACAACAGATTTTTTGTAAAATATGCGAATGGAAAATGTACTAGAAATCCTGTGGGAATTAACACATTTAGCAGTCTGCCAAAAGTTATTGCAAAATTTCTTGGTCTTTCAAATCCTGTTCTATATTCTGGCTACTGCTTCAGAAGAAGCTCTGCCACTCTCCTAGCAGACAGTGGCGCTGATATTTTAAAATTAAAGAGGCATGGAGGTTGGAAATCAATCTCTGTTGCGGAGGGATATGTTGAAAATTCCATGAATAATAAAAAACTTATAGCGCAAGAAATATTTGGTGAAACATCTAATGCAATGTGCGCCGCTTCCCAAATAACAAGTTCGAGCAATGAAAAAAATATGTCGTCGGGAATTAATTTGAATAATTGCAATAATTGTGTTATCAATATTTATAATAATTAATTAATTTATAATTTATGTTTTTAACTTGTATTATAACAGTTTAATAAATAGAATAATTCTTTTTGTCACTAATTTTGAAATACATTTTTCGCCACCAATTGCATAAAATTTCACTTTGTGCAACTAGTTACAAAAAGTAAGACGTTTCATAATGTTCAAGTTTTAGAACTGATAAGGTCCATTTAGAAACTTATAGAACATATTTACTCTTATTTTATGAATTGTAAAAATTTATGACACAATGTTTACAGTTAGTTAGGTTAAGTGGACTTGAATATTTTTGCAAAATATCTGGTTATTATTACTTGAAGCAGCACTAATTAAAATGGACAGACGAACTGTCAAGCCAAATGAATAAAATTAGTATGAATAGCATGTAAACTGTCATTCGAATCGTAATGCCTAGAGTTCCTGCAAGTAAACAGTCATGTTGGCGTTTATGAGAAAATTAGTTATAATTTGTGGTTTTGTCAAAATTAGATAAAATCTAGTATGAAACACGTTATGAAATGCTTTCTTGTGTTATTCGTGTCATTCCACTCCTTATACAAAATGACGCATTTCATAGCTGGTTGCATAAATAGCTATTATACAGAAATGCAAATATTTTCTCTTTATAATATTAGTATAGAAGTATAGATTTTATCAATATACTCAATATATCCATTACATATTTTCGAAAACTCCTTTCAAAAAAGGAAGCACAATATTTATCCTTATTCTCTCTTATCGTACTTGTGTGTTCCAGTACGTTTAACCATCTCAATTTATTTTTGCCTTGTACTGGAAAATAGTTTCAGGATAATAATTTGATCTCAGCAAATCGTCCGGAAAATTCATAGTCTGCTGATAATAATATGTTAGCAAAGGAATTCATGTGTGAAAGGAAATAAGAGATAATAAATGACAACCTTACGTGCTAAATTGTGTGAAGAGATGCGTCTACGAAGATATTATTTCAATATTTAATAATAAATGAGATTTAGCTGAGTAATTGTGAAATGGAGGTGACACAAATTTCCATTATCGTTATGTTCTTAAGCCTGTCTGTCAGTCAATTTCTTGAAGGAATTCTTCATTGCACAATTTAAGATTGAGCATCAACGAACAATTATGCAAATTGGGATCATTTTCTATTTGGTTTTAAAAAGTGTAATTTCAGAATCTCGTCCTAACAATTTAGCTTGTAACTGTCTGGAAGAAGAGAGACAAAATAAAGGAGAATAACAAACAAGGATAGAATCGGAAAGACGTGGAGGGAGGGGATTACATACAGACAAAAGTTTCCTTGAAGAAAGTTCTGTTTGTAGGTTCTTAGGGATCAGTGTGGAGAGAAAACACTCATAGCAGAACAGTCGGTACCGGGAATTGAGCCCGAATCCCCCGAGTGCGAGTCTGAAGCGCCACTAGCTCGGTAATTATTCTGCACTCAATAACAAATCAGATATTCTAAGAGTCTATGAACCGCATATAAACTTATGAAATAATTGGAGCACATAATCCTTCAGACTGTATCAAGGTAACATCTTTGCATAAGTAACGTGTATCTATAAATATCTAATGACGATCCTTTGGGCTCGTTTACTCATCGGTGAACAAATAAGTTTGGAGATTAAACCAACACAAAATAAAAGTATTCATTCAGAACACTGCGACACTCTGCATGCATATAGGATGAATAAAAAAAAGCGAATAGATAAATGGGATACGGTGAAAGGCTGATTAAGCCAATCGGTTGTTAAATATGCAAAAAGTTGAGCCTCTTGTGCTACCGTTTGGTATTTTCACTACTGATTCACACCACATTTTTCAACAACGAATTCCCTTTGATATATTTTAATATGAGCAGTTTCCAATAGATGATATCTGATGATTACCAATTATCGACCTATAAGTTTTATCTCTAACTTTCCAGAAAATTTTGACAAAAGTATAAAAAGTCGATTATTTGATTATCTAACTTTTTTTTTAATTTCTTGGGAAATTAAACCACGATATTTTTAAATTCTTTATTTCAATGTTTCGGTAGCGTTCCAGCTACCGTTGTCAAGAAAAAATAAGTAGACATTAATTTTTATCCCTAACTGGCACAACTGAAAAAATTTGACAACTAGACAATCAAAAAATTATTTTGAAGTTCAAGACTGCAAAATTTTGTTATCAAATTTTTATTAAGGTCCATTCATAGTAGATCATATCTCTGGCAAAATGTGAAATGAAAAATTTCATTTTATGACATTCCAACGATATGATAGTCTACTAGAAATGGAATCCAGTGAAGTGCACGTTCCAGGAACGGTTTTTATTGGGATAGTGCGTTTTTTTCGCTTATAATGGAAATGTTGTTAATAAAACGCGTTTCTTGATAGTTTTTTTGTGTATGAATATTTAAGTTTTTGAAATATGTATACTCAGTTTTGTGATTTTGTGTATTGAAATGTGTATCGATTAACAACTATTCAAATTATAAATTAAAAAAAGAATGAATAATATACCACAAGGAACATACAGAAGATATCTAACTTTTAATAATATGTTAAATAACAATCAGTTTGGTTTTATGAAAGGGGTTAGTACTGCTGATGCTATGTATGAACTAATGAATAATGTAAAAAAATGGACTTGACAATAATGAAAAAGTGATTGCAGTTTTTCTGGACCTTGCAAAGGCGTTCGACACAGTACCTCATCGTCAGCTCATTGATGTCCTTGAGCACTATGGTGTCAGAGGTGTTGTGCTGGATGTTTTTGAAAATTGCCTAGGGCAAAGTAATCAAATGGTAAAAATCAGAAAAGAGTGTAGTGACCCTTTAAACATCAAAATTGGAATACCACAGGGTACAGTCTTTGGTCCATTACTTTTTATTATATATATTAACTCCCTATTGAAATTGGAAATAAGTGGAGTCTCCATTTCGTATGCAGATGATACAGTCTTAATTTTTAAAGCAAGGAACTGGCAAACTGTCAAAGATACAGTTATTGAGGGTTTTAAAAAGGTAAAATATTGGCTTGAGTGTAGCAAATTAACTTTAAACACCAATAAAACATTTTACTTAGCATTTTCACTGAATGATGCAGACAGACCAAATTTTAATTGTATCAAAATAAATGACTGATATTATTTGGGAAACTAGCATTAAAGTTGACAAAAATTTGAGGTGAACCGAACATATTCAAGATTTAACGAATAAAATTGGGCGTTTGATACATAAATTTTATATAATTCGCAGAATTTTACCTCAAAAAACTGCTTCTGCAAATTTATAAGTCTTTAGTGGAGTCACTCTTGAGATATGGTAACATTGTTTGGGGAGGGCTATATGACAATGCTCTAAAACAATTAAATGTCATACAGAATTATATTCTGCGAATAATTTTCTTTAAAGATAGACTCTATTCAACCAGTTTATTATATAATGAAAATACCTTAAGTGTTCGATGTTTATATTACGTAAGTAACTGTATCTTTTATTTTAAACTTAAAACAAAAAACTTCTTAAATCATCAATACCAAACAAGAAATAATACAAGTCGTATGATCTTCGTACCGTTTAGAAGATATGATGCTAACCAAAGGTTTGCTACCATTTTGGCTCCAAAAATTTTCAATTCTTTACCAAATTCAATAAAAATAACAACCAAATATAAGACATTTGTCAATCTAAGTAAGAAATACATATATGAATATAAAGAGTACTTAGATGGACTGTTATAGTATGTAGTGGTGAATAATCCTATTTTTCTAAGCCCACATGTATATTATCCATTTCCTGCACAGTTTACAGAATGGAAATGTAGGCCATATCTGTTAACTGAACGTATATATGATTTCATATACATCCTAGAACGTCCAATATACCAATCAGCATTCGCGTTTAGTACTCGTCACTCATCTTTTTTCCAATTTAATGAAACGTCAAAATAATTTGTCAAAAAAAGTCTCTCCCAGAAGAAGTGGATTGAGAATATTCATTCACAAAAATAAACTTAAATAAAACAATCCGTATAAATTAATAACAAATACTAAAAACAGAATAAAATGGGTATAAGGGACTATCGATAGACATCAGCTCTTATAAAACTATTCAATACTTCTGACGTTAAACTAGTTCAAACCCCGGTGGTTGAGTGGTAATCATACCAGACTCTCACGCGGCAGACCCGGGTTCGATTCCCCGTGAAGACGTTTTATTTAATTGTTAATTTTATTTTTAAATAATTATTCTGCTTGATATTGATAACGACAACAGGTAGACGCTTGAGATATTTAGCAGAATATTCATTATTATAGACAAAGGAACGGTACCCTTCGTGCGGGAGTCCGACTGGCAACATCTTCTTATAACAAAAAATTAGTGAAGACATACAATTGAATTGGTACGATTATGAATAAAATTGTTGAAAATTTTTAATTTCAAGTTATATTTATTTTACAGTTTATTCAATTGTTTATTTTCTAGATTTTTTCCTAAATGGGTCGTAGAAAAAATATACTGTTCGACTCGTGTAGATTGTCCATATCGCACTCGAACGATTGAGCACTCCGCCTACGGCATCGTGCTCAAACTTAGTCCTCGTGCGATATGGCCATCATATCCACACTAGTTGCACAAACTACTATTTCAATTCGGATATTATTTATTGTAAGGCAATTTCATAGTTATATTTCATTTAAAATGTTTTTATTTCAATTCCACATACAAGTGTTAAGTCACTTAGGTGCGGTACTCAACTGGTGTTATAGTGTATGATGAATTCACAGCTTTGTACTTTTTATACCATTTATTAGTATTATTACTATTATTATTAAATATTATATTGTATATTCTATAGCACAATAAATAAATAAATAAATAAACAATGAATTGGTTTTTGGAAATACAAATTATTATTGTTAAACTCGAAATTTGATTATTGCACTATTTTTTGAAGTGGATAGTTCAGCGTTTTGAATTTTATCAAATAGTATAAAATGGAGCAAAAAGCATCCCAAGCTTTAAGTTATACATTGGAAACTATTGTTTGGTTTTTATTCCGATTTTACATGATTCAGTTTTAATTATTGTCGATGTTATAAATCTACAAATTGAAGTCTCGAATTTTACGTTCCATATCCATTAAAACGTCTTTTTATATCTGATTTATTTCTAATTAAATTCTACAACCCGAGCTATTTCGTCAATTACCTCAGAAATGTACATCACCTTAATGTATCCACTCAAGCTAAGCTTAAAGGAACTTAAATTAACTCTAGGAAATTAATTACTTCTTTCTTAATCCAATCTCTTCGTTGAGATTTCACTTAAATAAAAATACGTAGAAGTAATTGATAGAATCAAACGCCACTCCATATTATGCTCTAAGGTGTGTTCATTTAATAACAAATACCCTAAAGTGGTGTATGAAGATTAGTGCAAATTTATGTAAATTCCTACACACCAACTTAGTAGAAAGGGAATGTTAATCTTCACTAACTCTTATTTATCTCAAATATTATTATAACGTTGTTTCGTAACTAACTACTTACAATGTTTGGTTTTTAAATTTTGCATGAGCTAAGTGAGCTAGGGGAGATAACTCTTAGATACTAATGCATTTTCCCATCCTTTGTAACCAGTTATCCCACTCGCGTGTTGATACATTCAAAATAGATTTTTTGCAATTCACTTACGAAATGTCATTATTTTGACCCTCATTTTAGTTGCAAAACGTGGTTCACAAAATGAGATTCCATTTTGTCACTCAGGGACAACAAATCCATTTATTTTTACTAAGAATACCTAGTTTTATTATGAAATTAATTAGACAACTACATATTATAATATTTTTATTGAGAAATCACTGTAATTTATTATAAATATAAAACGTACAAATTTGAAACGTATTGCCACGGAATATACTGCTGCCTTTTGTTCATTACTTGTAGACATAGATGAAACTCCAGATGATACATCATTGTTAAAAAACTCAGCCACGTTTGAATTCATTGTTATGCTGGTCGATGTACTTTGTTTCGGAACTGCGATATTGTCGATATTTGTCAATGTATTTTGCCCAAGTATCTTTTTCTTTTATTATTGATAGATTCGTCAATATAATTTTCATTAACAGCGTTGGACTTCCATCCACCATGCATTTTCAACGTTTGTATTTCAGCACCAGCATCTGACAGTAACGTTGCAGACGATCTGCGAAATGCATGGCTAGTGTATAATTTAGGATTTTTCAAGCCAAGGAATGTTGCTAGTTTTTTGGGGGTGTCAGAAAATGTGTTGATGTCAACAGGTTGAATATTGCATTTTCCGTTTCGATATCCGAGGAAAAAAAGATTCTTTTTTACATGGTTTGGACGCATTTGAATGTATTTTCGGACCAATGCAATCAGATTAATTCCATCAACATCACCTTCGGTTATTGTGAAAATTCTCTCAATCTTTCTCTCAATCTTTGTCTTCGTATCTGGAATGCTTATTTTAATAAAAGAACCGCTGTCGCTAACATCCTCGGTCCGCATATTTAGTAATTCATTTCTTCGGTAACCTCCTGCTATCCCAACTATAAAAATTACTTTCAAACCTAAATAAATGTGATCATCAGCTTCTATTGAGAATCTACTGAACTCTTCCTTACTAAATGTTTTTGATTTTTTTGGCCGATATCCTTCCGCATTCCTTTTCAAAAAAGCATTAAAATTTGTAAACTTACTGATATCCACATTTTTATTGACATAGATTGTTGTTCGTAACATCGAATAGTGACTCCACATCGTCGACGGTTGGAATATTTTGCCTTTGTATGAAAAATATGTAAGAAGAACCTTTTCTGATACCGTTTTTTCAGTATTTATCTTCTTCACTTCGCACCACTTTTGGTAGTTAGAATAAGCTGTTTCATATGCTGCTTTTGACTTACTTGGCAGCAAATTTGCTACAACAGCTTTTGCAGCTTCTTCAACGTCTGAAGGTAGGGACTCTTCAGATTCGCTCATTTTTAAAGACAGAATGGACAGAAATGTGGTTATTTTGACAAATATGTCTTAACATTTGAGGTTTTCATCATTGTTGTAATGGTTATCTCCATAGAAACAAACAAGCATGGCTTTGATAGTATTTAAAATTTCAATGAAACGTAATGAAAATTTTCTTTTTTTATTTTCGTCAACTGAATTACAAAGAATCTTGTATATAAACACGATGCAAAACGCCGTGTTTTTTGCACACGATGTGTTGGACCTCACATCTAGTGCAAAAACACGTTCATTTTGCAACTAGTTGTATAAATAGCTATTCTGAATGCATTGACTGCATCTTTTAGGGACTGTTCATGATTAAATTCTGGAAAGGAAAAATAAGTCTCAAGCACTGTGGTCGACAATTCGATGTTTCATGACTGTGTGCATTGTCTTGTATGTATGTATTTTGGTGTGACATTCACTGAGACCTAAAAGATCTATTGTACTCCCTTACTTCTACTCAGTTTCTGAGGAGTCTCAGAAACTAGTAGTTCCTTCAGTCCCATTTCCCGGAGGAATTTTAGGATGTTTGCATGCTTAAACTTAGGTAAATGCTCCTCTTCTATCCAGTAATCTCCCAGGTGCTGTGCTCTAGGATTCTGAAGTGCTGTGCAGTTAAAAAGTATGTGGATGGAGGTTTCTTCTTCCATGCCACAAAATCTGCATTCTTCTTCCTCCACTATTTGAAGCTTTGTCAGGTACCCATTCAGGCGACAAAGTCCCGTTAGGATCCCTGTTAAAACTTTTAGCGCCGTTTTACTTTGACTTATGCATTCATTTGATCTCAACAGGTTGTAGTCACCCAGAAGAGTCTTTGATTGTATAAGCTCTACTAAATCTTTCCAATGGTCAGATCTTTTCTTTTTCTCTGCTTCACCTATTTCTTTCAATATTACATTGGGTCTGCTTCCGCAAAAGGGTTCAGGCCTCTTTGCTAGTTCATCTGCTATTTCATTTCCTTCTATTCCAGTGTGTCCTGAAATCCATAGTAAGGCGACTATATTGTTCTCGCCTAGTTTATTGAGTTTGTCTAGGAATTCCCAAACCATTTTGGAACTGATTGTGCCCTGTCTTAGTGGAGGATTATTAGTCTTTGAGATAGTTTTGAACTTGCAACTACATAACCCGCTTTTGAGACAAATGTCGCCACCTTATTTTTGGAAACTCTCCGGGAACGGATAAACGTCGTCTTTTTTGCATACCTGCATACCATTAGAGCCATTTTTGCTTTGTAATCTCCTTTCCCACGTTTAAAATTTCCATAAAAAAACAGAAACCAGCTCGGCACAGCAAAATTCAGCTTTAAGCGGTCTGAAACTTGACAATTAATTTTGACATTTGACATTTGTTGACAAGCGCCACCTATGATGTTGAGAGAGACAACCCTCGTATAATATGTGAATATAGTTTTTCTACAACTGCTATGAATAGTGACTTATTTCTCATAGCTTACTTAATTTCAAAACCAAATATTGCTCATACTGTGAGAAATATTATTTCTCACGACACTTTGACCACGCCACATACCTTTATATGGAGAATCAAATGAAATCGACAAAAACTTAGTGTGCTACTGTCATCTTTAAATACCTACTTAGTTGTCACAAAAATGTCACATTATATTAAAAGTTTTTAAATTGTAAAAGGTACTTTCGATCGTGCTTTGATAAAAATAAGTACATATAAGTACTTATTTATAATATAAATAATATGGATACTGACAGATACTCCGCCAGAGATATTGGAAAAAGCTGCAAAAGTATCTTTAGATTTGTGGCCGGAAATTTCAAGAAAAAAGTGTGAATTGGCATACGAACCATTTATAGAGTGGAGAAGAAATACAAAAATAAAATCTTTTTCGGAAAGTGTACTTTTGGTATGTTTTGAAAAGTTGTCAAAAAAATTAAAGACGTCTACACTTTGGTCACAGTTTGTGCAGATGTAGAAAAAGTATAGTGTGCAGCATGCGGAGAAAGTACTTTTCTCACTCATGTGTTTGCGGCACTCTCCCCTCGGGCTCATGCTAGAAACTTCCACACTCGTGAGAAAAGTTGAACTTTCCCCACGTGTTGCACAGTATACTATTCCAAATTTGTATTGTTTCGAAGAATCAAAGAAGTCAAAACACCATGAAGCAGTTTTTTTTAATCAGTAATGAATGAGTTTGTAACAATTTTTTCAAACTACGGTTAACTTTGATGGTATTAAAACAAGTTCAAATATTAAATGCCTTTTAAGTTATCTACCCTATTGTTACAACATGGAAAAATATTTCGTTTGGACCACTTACTGCTATTTCCCAATAGACGATCTGTTTAACCACAGTGCTCTATCACGAAATGCGGTTTATATCGTTGATTTATAGCTATCGGCAACGATATTTCCGAAACGTAGCACCGCTGGCACAACTTTCTATAACAGAAACGAACTCTGACCGTTAAGCTTGTGATTCCCAAAAGTACAATTGAGAACTTTATACTGTACAACGAAAACCAGTGGCAGTGGGTGTTTGGTTGAAGAGTGAACTGAATTCATTTCGATGTCAAGATAATAGTATTTATTATTAAATAATTCAGTGTAATTATTTCTATTTTAAAAACAATGCAGTGAGTTATTATTTTATAGTTGTCGAATAGTAAATAGACACGTAAGGTCATTATTAAAAGCTAGGTAAGAATGAACGCGCTTCGAGGCTAGTACTAGAGTGCCAGCAAGATTTAGCTGACGCCTCGGCAGATAAAAATATTATCCTGAGGTGGGTTAAAGGGCACGACAGGGGTAAAGGAAATCGCATTGCCGATTCTCTAGCCAGGGAAGCCGCTGGACTAAAAACTCTAGGACCCAGTGACACCTACGGCCTAACGACTTCGACAATTGCGGAGCTAGCCCAACGTTACACCCATGCTCAATCCCTTAAGAGATGGGGTGGAATCAAAGGATGCAGTCTTGCCAGGATCACTCTGGAAGACCCTGGGAAGCTGGGTCTGGGGAAGAAATATTTGGCGATGTCCAGGAAAAACCTACGTTTAACAGAAGGATTTCTGACTGGCCACTGTCAACTAAGGAAACATCTTCATACTATGGGGCTAGTGGACACACTTCTATGCAGGATGTGTGAACAAGAAGATGTGTCCGGAGTTATCGCCAATAAGAGAGTGTGTGTTCGGTGAGTCTTGGCCTACACCTGCCGATATAAAGGAGATGTCTCCTAGTGACCTGTCCATCTTCCTGAGAAGGATAGGATGGACGATGACCTAGGAGGACAACTCCTCGGGAGGATGTACAATGGGTCACATGTGGGCCAAAGTGCTGTGAGCCTACACTCACCCTCCCTACTCTACAGATACAGATGCGCCTTGCTTGCGTGCGTGTGCTCTCTCCTGAGTCTCTCTCTCGTTTACGAAGCAGCGATTCATATGCTTCGGCCGGGAATCGAACCCGGGCAACCCGCGTGAAAGGCAAGCATTCTACCGCTGAACCACCGATGCTATATTAAAATTCTATGCAAAGCTGGTATTCGCAGTGCTGGTGATCTACTTGAATTTATTCGTATAAATTTTTACTATTATTTCCATAATTTGTTTGCGCTATTGATCTTTTTTGTGTATTTACAGCATCGGTTGTCAGGACGGTAGGTTGTGTTTACTGGTTTCTGAGTTTAACACGTCGGTAAGTGATTTACTTACCGTTCAGACGTCGAACAGTAATAAATAGCATAAAAACAATTTCACCAAAATGCGAAATATATTTTAAACTGATCGAGAAGTATAAATGTCACTTTTGACATTTCGAAGAAATTTAAAATATTTTATCCGGAATTTATTTCAATACGATCCCGCAAAAAATGGTATAAGCATCTCGAACGTTAAGGGTAATTACAACGTTTGCATGTAGATTCCTCTCGTAAAATTGGACAAAATGATATGAGGATTAAGGGGTCTAGCACATTTACTTTTCGAAATACAGGGTAGTGAAATTTTGGAAACTTGAATGTTTTAATTCGATAACTTTAAAATGGATGGATAAATTGATTTGACATTTGGCAGGTTGTTTTTAAATGTAAAAGGGCATATTTTGATAGGAATAGAAGTTTTTGCAACTAGTGTGGATATGATGACCATATCGCACGAGGACGAAGCTGTTATAAGTAGATGTTGCCAGTCGGACTCCCTCATGAAGGGTACCGTACCATTATCTATAATAATGAATATTATGCTAAATATTTCAAACGTCTACCTGTTGTCGTTATTAATATCAAGCAGAATAATTATTTGAAAATAAAATTAACAATAAAAAAACTTTTTCACGGGGAATCGAACCCGGGTCTACCGCGTGAGAGTCTGGTTTGCTTACTTCTCGACCACCGAGGAATATGCAAATTGTTAATCCATAACGTCAGATATATTACATAATTTTTACTTAAAAGGAACTAAAGTTCCTATCGTGTGTCCCGCGACACGTTTTACCTTTTTTGTCTCATTCAATTGCTGCATACGTAACAAATTTGAAACTTTATAGATACACATATTATATTCGGATAAAATGTTTGAGACAGTTTAAAAGTTATTCTAACAATTCAAGTTTCAATGTTAATTAATATAAATTCACGACGTTCTCAAATTTACTAACTTCTCGTTCCACACATTTAAATGTAAAATAATAAAGGAATTGGGGTATTTTTCCACATTTGCAGTTGCCAACCTCGTTTCAAAACAAAATGGCTGTTAAACAACGGCCAGCTTAATCCATTATTTGGTTAGATGTTATCTTCATTAGATGGAATTGAACAACTAGTATGAAATTATAGGTTACTGAAAGCAGGTGTTCGTGAGAAAATAATGATCGGCGATTGATAATATTGTATAGTTCAAACGCGAAGTGTTTACCGACACGTAACTGTTGCATCATCAATCATATTTGTATAAATCGAATCAATATGTGATCATTACTGGACGTTTTATGGAGGGAAGTACGCAATAAAAATATTCAATTGAAACAGTTCAATGGTGAAGAGGAGCCGTGAGATATTACTTCTTAAATATATAGGACTATTCGCGAAAATGAGCAAAATTGGAATGGGGAAAACAAACCAAATCGCCTTTACTGTACGTGTATTGACACAAATGGGGGTTAGCATTGTTCTCGCCATTCCACTGACAGCTTTTCGCGAATTTTCGCGAATACGCTCAGCAAATATCTTGTGACTCAATTCTTGAACTTATACAGATGTCTGTGGATTACGATTTGAATTCGAACGAATGATTCGAATACGGATATTTCATTCGAATAAACTGTGTGAGAATTTCTCTTTCTTTTTCTATCTTCTTTTATCGGTAATATCCCGGCGAATAATTTTCTTACCATATCTTCTTCTTTTTTGTACGTGATAATTATATATAGAGATACAAGAGATAGAGGCAACAAGCCAGTACGGAACCCATCATGATCTAACTAAAAGGCTAAGGCTGTCTTTCTCTAATAGCATGTATACTATATTATGTACACAGACAAATACAGAAAAACATATGATCGTCTGCCTCTTTCTTTCTCACCAGAGTTCAGCCGGACATTCCCACTTACATAGCGCTTTGTGGCTTGTTGCCTTTATCAGTAGTATCTCTATGTAAGTATAGCTCACAATCACATTTCCTTCAATTAGTTCCAGTTTTCGTTAATTTTCTCCAATGGTTCTTTTTGTTTTGTTTGTTCAGAATTCCGTTATTCTGTTTTCAATGTATTCATTAGTTGTTTTTCTTCGTGATAGAACGGATAGAGCGGCCTGCTATTATATAGTATTGTTATAATAATATTAAACTATTATATTTGACATCTATGAATAAGACGCTGCAAATACTTAAATGGGAAACTGTAATTAAGTAAATAACTACAAAACCGAAGTAGAAATTTGTTAATAAAATGAGATCAGGAGTTGCCTTGAATGTATTCTCCCAGATGTCTATTCTTTCACTTTGCAAACTAAAAGAAAATCCGTTTTCCCCTGAATACTTTTCTGACGGACGCTTACGCAACTTTTTCAACACTTTATAAATGAATGTATCGTGCTGCGTTCCGCCTTGGTCATTCTATTTGTTTTCTGCCGACAACGTGTAACCGACATCCTATTGGAGAATCGATTGGAGAGAAGTTAGTGAGGCGGTATGGAGTTTTCAGCGGTTTGAATAGTCTGGTACAGACGTTTTTAAAGTTGTACGTTAGAATTTTTTTTAGTTTTATGTTCAACAGCATATTTTTGTGAATGTGTTTAATGAATTTGTAGTGCACTAATATTAAATTAAAGATTTTCAAGAAATTTATTCATCCCCAATTCCTACAAATAAATACGTTTTGATGTGAAAAAAGTTGAGTAGAATTCAACACAATGTGAAAAAGTAGATCCTCAAGATTTAAGGAATATGCTAAGCCTCCTTGCATCCTTTGAGATGACTTCATTGATCAAAGCACGGGTGGGATCGTAATTGAATCGTGTTGAAGAAGATATTTATCCTTATCCATATAAATGGTTTCAGTTTTTCATCGCTATTTGTTTATTATTGGATCTTTAGTTCTTTACGTCAGATTAGGTTTGAGCGACCGGAGGTTGCGAAGCAAAAGATCTGACCATTACGTTACGATATGTTACGTTGCTTCGTTATGTGACTTGCTTGCATGCGTGTGCTCTGTCCTGAGTCTCTCTCTCGTTTACGGAGCAGCGATTCATATGCTTCTGCCGGGAATCGAACCCGGGCAGCCCGCGTGGAAGGCAAGCATTCTACCACTGAACCACCGATGCTACACTGAAATTCTATGCAAAGCTAGTATTCGCAGTGCTGGTGATCTACTTGAATTTGTTCGGATAAATTTTTACTATTATTTCCATAATTTTTTTTGCGCGATTGATCTTTTTTGTTTATTTACAGTATCGGTTGTCAGGACGGTAGGTTGTGTTAACTGGTTTCTAAGTTTAACACGTCGGTGAGTGATTTACTTACCGTTCAGGCGTCGAAAACAATTTCACCAAAATGCAAAATATATTTTAAACTGATCGAGAAGTATAAATGTCAAATTTGACATTTCGTTCATTTCGAAGAAATTTAAATTATTTTATTCGGAATTTATTTCAATACGATCGCGCAAAAAATGGTATAAGCATCTCGAACGTTAAGGGTGAATACAACGTTTGCATGTAGATTCCTCTCGTAAAATTGGCCTAAATGATATAAGGATTGAGGGGTCCAGCACATTTACTTTTCGAAATACAGGGTGTTGAAATTTTGAAAACTTGAATGTTTTAATTCGATAACTTTAAAATGGATGGATAAATTGATTTGACATTTGGCAGGTTGTTTTTAAATGTAAAAGGGCATATTTTGATAGGAATAGTAGTTTGTGCAACTAGTGTGGATATGATGGCCATATCACACGAGGACGAAGTTTGAGCACGACGCCGTAGGCGGAGTGCTCAATCGTTCAAGTGCGATATGGACAATCCACACGAGTCGAACAGCATATTTTTTCTACGACCCACTTAAGAAAAAATCTAGAAAATAAAAATTTCTATAAACTGTAATATAACTTCAAATTAAAAATTTAACAATTCAATTTCATGTTTCCACTCATTTTTTTGTGGTAAACGTACAGTTCTTGAATGTCCAATTTGTATATTGCTACGGTTTCCCTTTTTAAATATACGATGCTGTTATAAGTAGGACTCCCTCATGAAGGGT
>CAJUYG010000961.1:30097-41763 GCA_910591675.1 Galerucella calmariensis | reverse complement strand
TAACTTAAAAGGCATTTAATATTTGAACTTGTTTTAATACCATCAAAATTAACCGTAGTTTGAAAAAATTGTTACAAACTCATTCATTACTGATTAAAAAAAACTGCTTCATGGTGTTTTGACTTCTTTGATTCTTCGAAACAATACAAATTTGGAATAGTATACTGTGCAACAAGTGGGGAAAGTTCAACTTTTCTCACGAGTGTGGAAGTTTCTAGCACGAGCCCGAGGGGAGAGTGCCGCAAACACATGAGTGAGAAAAGTACTTTCTCCGCATGTTGCACACTATACTTTCTCTACAACGGCACAAACTGTGACCAGAGTGTGGACGCCTTTAATTTTTTTGACAACTTTTCAAAACATACCAAAAGTACACTTTCCGAAAAAGATTTTATCTTTGTATTTCTTCTCCACTCTATAAATTTTTCATATGCCAATTCATACTTTTTTCTTGAAATTTCCGGCCAC
Source organism: Galerucella calmariensis (assembly GCA_910591675.1). Taxonomy (NCBI): domain Eukaryota; kingdom Metazoa; phylum Arthropoda; class Insecta; order Coleoptera; family Chrysomelidae; genus Galerucella; species Galerucella calmariensis. The sequence continues at coordinate 41,295 of CAJUYG010000961.1, read as the reverse complement.
AAATCTAAAGATACTTTTGCAGCTTTTTCCAATATCTCTGGCGGAGTATCTGTCAGTATCCATATTATTTATATTATAAATAAGTACTTATATGTCCTGTTAAACTAATATTTTCAATAGAAATTGGGATTTTTATCAAAGCACGATTGAAAGTACCTTTTACAATTTAAAAACTTTTAATATAATCTGACATTTTTGTGACAACTAAGTAGGTATTTAAAGATGACAGTAGCACACTAAGTTTTTGTCGATTTCCTTTGATTCTCCTTATAAAGGTATGTGGCGTGGGCAAAGTGCCGTGAGAAATATTATTTCTCACAGTATGAGCAATATTTGGTTTTGAAATAAAGTAAGCTATGAGAAATACGTCACTTTTCATTTGTAGAAAAACTTTATTCACATATTATACGAGGGTTGTCTCTCTCAACATCATAGGTGGCGCTTGTCAACAAATATCAAATGTCAAAATTAATTGTCATGTTTGGATAACTTATCGGCAAAGTTTCAGACCGCTTAAAGCTGAATTTTGCTGTGCTGAGCTGGTTTCAGTTTTTTATGGAAATTTTAAACGTGGAAAAGGAGATTACAATGCAAAAATGGCTCTAATGGTATGCAGGTATGCAAAAAAGACGACAGTTATTATTCGTTCCCGGAGAGTTTCCAAAAATAAGGTGGCGACATTTGTTATGTAGTTGCAAGCTCAAAACAATCTCAACCACTAATAATCCTCCACTAAGACAGTGCACAATCAGTTCCAAAATGGTGTGGGAATTCCTAGACAAACTCAATAAACTAGGCGAGAACAATATAGTCACCTTACTATGGATTTCAGGACACACTGGAATAAAAGGAAATGAAATAGCAGATGAACTAGCAAATAGGGGGCTGAAATACCTTTCTGGGGGCCTAAACCCTTTTGCGGAATCAGACCCAATGTAATATTGGAAGAAATAGGTAAAGCCGAGAAAAAGAAAAAATCTGACCATTGGTAAGATTTAGTAGAGCTTTTACAAAAGACTCTTCTGGGTGACTACAACCTGTTGAGATCAAATGAATGCATAAGTCAAAGTAAAACGGCGCTAAAGTTTTTACAGGGATCCTAACGGGACTTTGTCGCCTGAATGGGTACCTGACAAAGCTTAAAATAGTGAAGGAAGAAGAATGCAGATTTTGTGGCATGGAAGAAGAAACCTCCATACATACTTTTTAACTGCACAGCACTTCAGAATCCTAGAGCACAGCACCTGGGAGATTACTGGAACACTGATATATGGAGGTTACGAAAAATGTGACGTTACCTAACGTCAAGGAGTGTCGTAAAGTGTCACATTTGATAGCGGAATTAGATAAATGGATTTGTTGTCCCTGAGTAACAAAATGGAATCTCATTTTGTCACTGAGTGACAAAATGAACCACGTTTTGCAACTAAAATGAGTGTCAAAATGATGACATTTCGTAAGTGAATTGCAAAAAATCTATTTTGAATGTATCAATACGCGAGTGGGATAACTGGTTACAAAGGATGGAAAAATGCATTAGTGTCTAAGATTTATCTCCCCTAGCTCACTTTACTCATGCAAAATTTAAAAACCAAACATTGTAAGTAGTTAGTTACGAAACAACGTTATAATAATATTTGAGATAAATAAGAGTTAGTGAAGATTAACATAAATTTGCACTAATCTTCATACACCACTTTAGGGTATTTGTTATTAAATGAACACACCTTAGAGCATAATATGGAGTGGCGTTTGATTCTATCAATTACTTCTACGTATTTTTATTTAAGTGAAATCTCAACGAAGAGATTGGATTAAGAAAGAAGTAATTAATTTCCTAGAGTTAATTTAAGTTCCTTTAAGCTTAGCTTGAGTGGATACATTAAGGTGATGTACATTTCTGAGGTAATTGACGAAATAGCTCGGGTTGTAGAATTTAATTAGAAATAAATCAGATATAAAAAGACGTTTTAATGGATATGGAACGTAAAATTCGAGACTTCAATTTGTAGATTTAATAATCGGCGTTAACTGAAACTGAATCATGTGAAATCAGAATAATAACTAGACAATAGTTTCCAATTTATTACTTAAACCTGGGGATATGCTTTCTGCTCCATTGTCTACTAATTTAAAAATTTCAAAGCGTTGAACCATCCACTTTAAAAAATAGTGCAATAATCAAATTTCGAGATTAACAATAATAATTTGTATTTCCAACAACCATAATTCATCAGATATCATATATTGGAAACTGCTCATATTAAAATATATCAAAGGGAATTCGTTGTTGAAAAATGTGATGTGAATCAGTAGTGAAAATACCAAACGGTAGCACAAGAGGCTCAACTTTTTTCATATTTAACAACTGATTGGATTAACCAGCCTTTCACCGTATCCCATTTATCTATTCGCTTTTTTTTATTCATCCCGTGCATGCAGAGTGTCGGAGTGTTCTGAAATTAAATACTTTTATTGGAACTTTAGTTCTTTACGTCAGAGCGACCAGGGGTCGCGACGCAAAAGATCTGACCGTTACGTTACGTTGCTTCGTTATGTGCCTTACTTGCGTGCGTGTGCTCTCTCCTGAGTCTCTCTCTCGTTTACGAAGCAGCGATTCATATGCTTCGGCCAGGAATCGAAACCGGGCCGCCCGCGTGGGAGGCGAGCATTCCACCACTGAACCATCCATGCTACATTAAAATTCTATGCAAAGCTGGTATTCGCAGTGCTGGTGATCTACTTGAATTTGTTTGGATAAATTTTACTATTATTTCCATAATTTTTTTTGCGCGATTGATATTTTTTGTTTATTTACAGCATCGGCTGTCAGGACGATAGGTTGGGTTAACTGGTTTCTAAGTTTAACACGTCGGTAAGTGATTTACTTACCGTCCAGACGTCGAAAAGTAATAAATAAATTCACAGTAATAAACAATTTCACCAAAATGCAAAATATATTTTAAACTGATCGAGAAGTATAAATGTCACTTTTGACAGTTCGTTCATTTCGAAGAAATTCAAATTATTTTATTCGGGATTTATTTCAATACGATCGCGCAAAAACTGGTGTAAGCAGGGTGTTGAAATTTTGAAAACTTGAATGTTTTAATTCGATAACTTTAAAATGAGTGGATAAATTGATTTCACATTTAGCAGCTTGATTTTAAATGTAAAAGGACATATTTTGATAAAAATAGTAGTTTGTGCTAGTGTGGATATGATGGCCATATCGCACGAGGACGAAGTTTGAGCACGACGCCGTAGGCGGAGTTCTCAATCGTTCAAGTTCGATATGGACAATACACACGAGTCGAACAGCATATTTTTTCTTCGACCCACTCAAGAAAAAATCTAGAAAATAAAAATTTCTATAAACTGTAATATAACTTCAAATTAAAAACTTAACAATTCAATTTTATGTTTTCACAAATTTTTTTGTGGTAAACGAACAGTTCTTGGATGTCCAATTTGTAAATATACGATGCTGTTAAAAGTAGATATTGCCAGTCGAAATCCCTCATGACCACCGTACCATTATCTAATAATGAATATTCTGCTTTATTATTCAAACGTCTACCTGTTGTCGTTATTAATATCAAGCAGAATAATTATTTAAAAATAAAATTAACAATTGAAAAAAAACTTCTTTACGGGGAATCGAACCCGGGTCTACTGCGTGAGAGTCTGGTTTGTTTACTACTCGACCACCGAGGAATATGCAAATTGTTTATCTATAACGTCAGATGTAGTACATAATTTTATAAAATCCGAGGTCCCCTCAAATACCCATTTTATTCTGTTTTGAGTATTTGTTGTTAATTTGTACGGATTATTTCATATAATTCATATAATATTTTGGCATTTTCGCAACTCGTACGCAAAAGTATAAATTCACTCACTTGTATCATAAATAAATATTGTGCCAATCAACTTAATGATAAGATTTTTATTTTTATTTATAATTAATACTACTATATATTCCTGTTAAATGAAGTTTCACCCAGAGTAAAATAAATTCTTATATTAATATGTGTATTTTTTTATTGATTAAAAAAATTTTTGCTTAAAAGGAACTAAAGTTCCTACCGTGTGTCCCGCCACACGTTACCTTTTTTTCTGTTGGATTAATCTCCAAACTTATTTGTTCACCGATGAGTAAACGAGCCCAAAGGATCGTCATTAGATATTTATAGATACACGTTACTTATGCAAAGATGTTACCTTGATACAGTCTGAAGGATTATGTGCTCCAATTATTTCATAAGTTTATATGCGGTTCATAGACTCTTAGAATATCTGATTTGTTGTTGAGTGCAGAATAATTACCGAGCTAGTGGCGCTCCAGACTCGCACTCGGGGGATTCGGGCTCAATTCCCGGTACCGACTGTTCTGCTATGAGTGTTTTCTCTACACACTGATCCCTCAGAACCTACAAACAGAACTTTCTTCAAGGAAACTTTTGTCTGTATGTAATCCCCTCCCTCCACGTCTTTCCGATTCTATCCTTGTTTGTTATTCTCTTTTATTTTGTCTCTCTTCTTCCAGACAGTTACAAGCTAAATTGTTAGACGAGATTCTGAAATTACACTTTTTAAAACCAAATAGAAAATGATCCTAATTTGCATAATTGTTCGTTGATGCTCAATCTTAAATTGTGCAATGAAGAATTCCTTCAAGAATTTGACTGACAGACAGGCTTGAGAACATAACGATAATGGAAATTTGTGTCACCTCCATTTCACAATTACTCAGCTAAATCACATTTACTATTAAATATTGAAATAATATCTTCGTAGACGCATCTCTTCGCACAATTTAGCACGTAAGGTTGTCATTTATTATCTCTTATTTCCTTTCACACATGAATTCCTTTGCTAACATATTATTATCAGCAGACTATGAATTTTCCGGACGATTTGCTGAGATCAAATTATTATCCTGAAACTATTTTCCAGTACAAGGCAAAAATAAATTGAGATGGTTAAACTTACTGGAACACACAAGTACGATAAGAGAGAATAGGGATAAATATTGTGCTTCCTATTTCGAAAGGAGTTTTTTAAAATATGTAATGGATATATTGAGAATATTAATAAAGTCTATACTTCTATACTAATATTATAAAGAGAAAATATTTGCATTTCTGTATAATAGCTATTTATGCAACCAGCTATGAAATGCGTCATTTTGTGTAACGAGTGGAATGTTTGCGAGACGAACGAGCGGAGCGAGCGAGTTCCCGCAACATGACACGAGTGACTCAAGAAAGCATTTCATAACGTGTTTCATACTAGATTTTATCTAATTTTGACATAACCACAAATATTATAACTAATTTTCTCATAAACGCCATTATGACTGTTTACTTGCAGGAACTCTAGGCATTACGATTCGAATGACAGTTTACATGCTATTCATACTAATTTTATTCATTTGGCTTGACAGTTCGTCTGTCCATTTTAATTGTTGCTGCTTCAAGTAATAATAACCAGATATTTTGCAAAAATATTCAAGTCCACTTAACCTAACTAACTGTAAACATTGTGTCATAAACTTTTACAATTCATAAAATAAGAGTAAATATGTTCTATAAGTTTCTAAATGGACCTTATCAGTTCTAAAACTTGAACATTATGAAACGTCTTACTTTTTGTAACTAGTTGCATAAAGTAAAATTTTATGCAATTGGTGACGAAAAATGTATTTCAAAATTAGTGACAAAAAGAATTATTCTCTTTATTAAACTGTTATAATACAAGTTAAAAACATAAATTATAAATTAATTAATTATTATAAATATTGATAACACAATTATTGAAATTATTCAAATTAATTCCCGACGACATATTTTTTTCATTGCTCGAACTTGTTATTTGGGAAGCGGCGCACATTGCATTAGATGTTGCACCAAATATTTCTTGCGCTATAAGTTTTTTATTATTCATGGAATTTTCAACATATCCCTCCGCAACAGAGATAGATTTCCAACCTCCATGCCTCTTTAATTTTGAAATATCAGCGCCACTGTCTGCTAGGAAAGTGGCAGAGCTTCTTCTGAAGCCAGTGGCCAGTATATAGAACAGGATTTGAAAGACCAATAAATTTTGCAATAACTTTTGGCAGACTGCTAAATGTGTTAATTTCCACAGGATTTCTAGTACATTTTCCATTCGCATATTTTACAAAAAATCTGTTGTGTTTAAGAACCTGGGGACGCAACTTGATATATTTTCTTAATATTTTAACAAGATTCGTATTTTCAATGTTTCCAGTGGTAATTGCAAACTGCCGTATAACTTTTGTTTTTGAAGGTGGGATATCAACACGAAAATGGCTTCCTTCGTCTATAACATTTTCAACTGGAAGAAATGTTAATTCTGCTTTTCTGCATGCTCCTGCCATTCCAAATATCATTGCAACCTTAGACATTAAGTATTCTTTGTCATCAGCTTCCACTAAAAATTTAGCAAAATCTTCTTTAATAAATTTAATAAAAAAATATTTAGCAGAATATTCATTATTATAGATAATGGTACGGTACCCTTCATGAGGGAGTCCGACTGGCAACATCTACTTATAACAGCATCGTATATTTAAAAAGGGAAACCGTATACAAATGGGACATTCAAGAACTGTACGCTTACCACAAAAAAATTAGTGGAAACATAAAATTGAATTGTTAAATTTTTAATTTGAAGTTATGCTACAGTTTATAAAATTTTAGATTTTTTCTTAAGTGGGTCGTGTGGATTGTCCATATCGGACTTGAACGGTTGAGCACTCCCCCTACGTCGTCGTGCTCAAACTTCGTCCCCGTGCGATATGGCCATCATATCCACACTAGTTGCACAAACTACTATTTTTATCAAAATATGCCCTTTTACATTTAAAAACAACCTGCCAAATGTCAAATCAATTTATCCATCCATTTTGAAGTTATCGAATTAAAACATTCACACTAGTTGCACAAACTACTATTTCTATCAAAATATGCCCTTTTACATTTAAAAACAACCCACCAAATGTCAAATGAACTTATCCATCCATTTTGAAGTTATCGTATTAAAACATTCAAGTTGTCAAAATTTCAACACCCTGTATTTCGAAAATTAAATGTGCTAGTCCCCTTAATCCTCATATCATTTTGTCCAATTTTACGAGAGGAATCTACATGCAAACGTTGTAATTACCCTTAACGTTCGAGATGCTTATACCATTTTTTGCGCGATCGTATTGAAATAAATTCCGAATAAAATAATTCAAATTTCTTCGAAATGAACGAAATGTCAAAAGTGACATTTATACTTCTCGGTTAGTTTATAATATATTTTGCATTTTGGTGAAATTGTTTTTATGCTATTTATTACTTTTCGACGTCTGAACGATAAGTAATCACTTACCGACGTGTTAAACTTAGAAACCAGTAAACACAACCTACCGTCCTGACAACCGATGCTGTATACAATTAAAAAAGATTAATCGCGCAAAAAAAATTATGGAAATAATAGTAAAAATGTATCCGAACAAATTCAAGTAGATCACCGGCACTGCGAATACCAGCTTTGCATAGAATTTTAATATAGCATCGGCGGTTCAGTGGTAGAATGCTCGCCTTCCACGCGGGCGGCACGGGTTCGATTCCCGGCCGAAGCATATGAATCGCTGCTTCGTAAACGAAAGAGAGACTCAGGAGAAAGCACAGGCACGCAAGCAAGGCACATAACGAAGCAACGTAACATAACGTAACGTAACAGTCAGATCTTTTGTGTCGCGACCCCCGGTCTTTCAAACCTAACCTGGCGTAAAGAACTAAAGTTCCAAAAAGTTTGGAGTCCTGGCCTGTCATCTAAAAAAATCCGATCAATCCTCAAATCTCCAATCTATCTATTGAACCGTAGAAAGTATATAATGTAACAACGTTCGATCCTGGTTTCCAGAAAGTATCCTTATCTAACGAGCTACATCGACTCCTTCAAGAAGATCTCAATGATTTGATTTAAATTTATCCAAACAGCAGGCGGAATTTCTATAGGTTATTGGTTAATGAAATGGAATTTATCACAATCAGGGAAATAAATAGGTTAACTTCATCATCCTGAGAAACTAAACAACTTTTTTCCACAAATTTATGTAAATAATATTTAAGTATGACGAAATAAATGCTTTGAGCGTATAATTAGTTAGTGGTACATGGAAAATAAGTGGAAGCTTTTTTTTACACAAAATTTTCCATTGGAAAGATTTAATGTGATAATAATAATAATTGAGAAAATTTGTAAATATTCATTACTTGACAAAAGATGTTCTCACCTTCTGGAGAGGATATTATGGAAAATTTTCCATAACCTTCTGCAAAAAATTTTGTTAATGCAATGGATTGGATACATAGGTCCATACATCGGAAAATAAGATATAAAATCGACAATATCCCCGTATAAAAACCTCAAAAATACAAATAACCATATTCGGCTAGGAAATGGAGCTCAAAAAATGGCAACACTTCGCAATTTTTCCGTCCACCATCGATTTGCATGAAAATTTGTCAATATATCATACCCCATTCTCGTCAAAAACTTTCGAAAAAATTATTTTTCATCCATCACTAAACTCTATTTGCCTCAAACTCCATTTTCGAGCAGCTGCGACGCGAAGTACTTTCACCACAAAGAAACAAACTTCACGTTTCGAAAGATTCATCACTGAAAACCCTCAATTTATTTTTTAATTTCAAAACATTTCGGCCACAATACTATAAAAGTATCTACGCAATGCAAACATAATTTCCGTTATACAAAAATAGAAACAGTAAATAGACATTTTTAAAATGTAACAACTTCTTGTAAGTGATTCAAAATAACCTTTCAATTGAGAGGCTTTTGAAAAATTAGACTTCTGACTGGAACCAGAAATCTTCCAGCACTGCATCGCTTATGTACTAGCCGCCATTGAAACAACCATCTCACAGGTACTACAAAGATTCCTTATATGCCATTAGAGCAGGACAAGGAAGAAATCAAGTCACAACACTAATCGATTTTTAAAGGATACCGAAACAGCTCTGCATATACTATGCAACTGTGAGTCGCTGGACCACAGAAGGCAGAAACTGTATAGTAGACTCCAAATGACTCCAGAAGACTTCTACAACCAACCAGCAAAGAACCTGTATGAGCTAATACAGGGAAGGGAATGGCTGAATAGGTTGTAGTCAAAACACTATGAGTATCCACAATAAGCCCAGGAGGCTGAGGTGGTACCGGCGAAGGGACGGCTCCTTAGAAAAAAAAATCGATTTTTAAGAATTTTGGCTCTGCGACAGCGATTTATGACGTACAAATTCTACTGCGCGAGGGTCACGGTCTACAAATTAGTGCTGAAACTGTTGTGTTACGCTCAAGAGATTCCAATGTAAGACCTACGATTGGTGCCCGGGCACCTATACTTACTGTAGATCTCCGAAGAGAAAGACTAAGTTTTGCCAGAAAATACTCAAAAATTGGGTAGAGGCTAACTGGAATGGTTGCTCTTTATAGATGAGTCCAGTTGTTGTCTGTACAATAATAATAGACGTATCCGTGTATTTCAACAACCCAACCGACGTTATGCCCAATGACTTCAAATACCACGTTATTTGGAAGAAGATCCATTATGGTTTGGGAAGATATTTATTTGACAGCACTCACGGATCTAATGGTCATAAATAAGGGAAATAAGACGGGTATATAAAATATAATTTACAATAGCATGTAAAACCTTTTTTCTCCAAATCACATTAAAAGCGGCCTTTTAATGACACTTGGCAGGCTTAGAAGTTGTACTTTTAATGCCTAGGCAGAAAATGTTCGTTGCGAGGCAACCTTCCAAGTAATAATTTAAATCAAACTGGTTATTAAAATTGACAATGACATTAAGAAAACTCAAAATGATGCTGATGATAATGTGGAATATGAAAAAGTCGATTTTGCGTGGAATTGGAACAAATTTGAAGAAAAAATTATGTTTCACACGGCAAAAAAAGCAGATTTAATGCCTTGGCTGGTTTCATAGCCCCAGTACGCTCGGCTATGAAACATCAGCCGCGGCATTAAATCTTATGCTTTTATGCCTAGTAAAACAAATAACTATTGCTTCATATATTGACAAACATTTCTAAGTTTCAATTGAAATAGTGATATGAGTAGATTTCACAAAGTGAGGGTCCACGCAGTAAATTCAAGCTCCCTGCTGTGCTAATTTACGTCTAGGCAAAATTTTAAATCATAGACTGAATAAAGTGGAAACAATAACTTATGTAAGATTCTTTTAAATAAAAAAAACAACTCAACAACTTTACTTTGCAAACAAAAAACTTGTCTGATTAGTGAGTAAACAGTCAATATATTTCAGACAAATATTTGTAAACTTTCTCAACTTTTCATGTAGCTGTTTATATTAATTTCAACACCCTAACACAACATGTTTGCTCATTCCATTCAGGCAATTGCTTACCTGACTTGTAATAAATTTAAAATTCTTGCTTTTTACACCCTTTTTAATAAAGTACCACACCATCTCTCTATGAAAAAAAATTACTCTTAAGGCGTTGGGCGTCAAGGAATAAAAAAAATGAAATTTGAATTGTGGAGGTTCTTGTCTAACTGATTTGGAGATAACAAAGGATTTTTAGACTGTAGAATTTAGATAATATAGTTATCTGAAAATTGGAAACTATAATTATTAATTTTTAGTCCAAAATCAATTATTGTCTAGTCCGACAGAAGATACATTCTAAGAATCTTTTTATATTTCAAATGTTACCAGCAATGATAACGTTTCATCTAACAATTTAATATCATCAAGGAGCGACAGTTTTTTTCAACGTTATGAAATTATTGTAATAATCAAAATAAAAAAGTGTGCTCTCGTTAGTAATACCACAAGTGATTGAATTTTCGGAAGTAATTGCACATGTGCATCAAAATTACCGATACTTTTGCATGACAGCGTGTTGTATAAAAACTGCATGAGTTCATTTTCATATTTTGGAGAAAGAGCCCGACACCGAAGGTGAAGGGGGCTTGAGGCAGATAAAATATACACCTCCATCTATTTGTTGGCAGCGTAACCTGCAACGTTGTAAATCCAGTAACTTGTATAAATTGTAGATGTCAGTCAAATTATATAGGAATATTTATTAATTTCGTTCGAAATATCT
>CAJUYG010000961.1:13605-29997 GCA_910591675.1 Galerucella calmariensis | reverse complement strand
TTTTAAATATACGATGCTGTTATAAGTAGGACTCCCTCATGAAGGGTGGATGGATAAATTGATTTGACATTTGGCAGGTTGTTTTCAAATGTAAAAGGGCATATTTTGATAGGAATAGAAGTTTTTGCAACTAGTGTGGATATGATGACCATATCGCACGAGGACGAAGCTGTTATAAGTAGATGTTGCCAGTCGGACTCCCTCATGAAGGGTACCGTACCATTATCTATAATAATGAATATTCTGCTACATATTTCAAACGTCTATCTGTTGTCGTTATTAATATTAAGCAGAATAATTATTAAAAAATAAAATTAACGATAAAAAAAAACTTTTTCACGGTGAATCGAACCCGGGTCTACCGCGTGAGAGTCTGGTTTGCTTACTATTCGATCACCGAGGAATATGCAAATTTTTTATCTATAACGTCAGATGTATTACATAAATTTTGCTTAAAAAGACTGAAGTTCCTATCGTGTGTCCCGCGACACGTTCTACTTTTTTTTCCAGGACGATTCCAATCTCGAAGAACAATAATCAAAAACGACTGAAGAATAAAAACCGTGTTAACCAGTGAAATCGATTTACTTTAAATAAGAATACATCAAACTCTCAATGTAAGAGATGAACCAAAAAGCTAGAAGTTTCCAAAATATCCTCATTTGCAGACTGGAACATGGGTATAATATCACTTATACAGGTAATAATATGTATAAAACTAAGCAACTGAAAGCTGTAAATATCAATGAACCAGTCTACAGATACGTGGTAGATTAAATGACAGCTCACACTTTGCGTCAAGTTACACGCTTCTCCCCTTACCACTGCGGGCTCAACACAATTCAATTAGCTTGGACTTAAATTAAGGGAGAGGTGGTGCTCAACAACACGTTGTGAATGTCTGATGTTTAGTGAGCTTTTTTATGATATATCTGAGTACAGTTCAGTAGATAACTGGACAAAAGAAATTTGATTAAAGTTATAGCCGCATCCCATATAAAATATGTTTCTATGTTTTCAATTTCAATGACTTTTTGGTATTAAAATTAACGCGCTCGGCTACTATGACCACTTGCACATAACGAGTACATTGCTTTATATACTATAAGGTCATACAAAATGGATTGGTTGAATTTTACTATAAAGCTGAATATTGCCCAGTGCCCATGACATGTTCCATATCCAGATAAACAGAATTTAACTCCAATTATAATTGGAACTTACCAGGAAACCGAAAATGAAGAAATTAAAATGGACGAACTAAAGACGGTAATAAAAGTACTAAAAAATGGAAAGGCACCAGGACATGCTAAGATCACGGCTGAAATGATAAAAAACTTGGGAGAAGTAACTACCCAAATAACACTTGACATTTTAAATAAAGCTTGGCATAACGAAAAAATACCGGAAAAATGGGGGACAGCATTAATAACACCTATACACAAAAAAGGAGTCAAAAAGAACTGCAGTAATTACAGAGGAATAACATTGCTGAACACTATAGTAAAGATTTATGAACAAATAATAAATAACAGGTTAAAACCAATACTAGAAACACAATTGTCGGAACCACAGAGTGACTTTAGACCTGGGAGAAGCACTCAAGATCATATTTTAACAATCAAACAAATAATGGAAAGAAGACAACCACAAAATAAAAATATATATCTAGCTTTCGTAGATCTGGAAAAAGCATTCGACATAATCCCTAGAATAAAAGTATGGAGAGGCCTGAAAGAAAGATGTATAGATAGCAAAATAATAAGAGTTATCCAAAATATATATAAAACAAATACTAACTATGTAATAAAAAATAATAAGAAATAAGATGGATTCAAAACAGAGACGGGATTAAGACAAGGTGAAGGACTAAGTCCAACCCTAATATACTATAATGAAGAAATGTGAAAGAAAAACCAGAGCCATTTTTGTGGGCTATAAAAATTTAGAAAGAGTGGTAATATCTGAAGGAGTATTTGCTGATGATGTGGTATTAGTGGCAGGAAACGAGAAACAACTACAAGAAAACTTAAATATATGGTAACAAGCACTGGAAGAAGAAGGAATGAGAATAAATATACATAAAACCAAAATATTGATAATAGGACATCAAAATATTGAAACTAAAATCAAACTAGACAATATTCCAATAGAACAAGTAAAAGAATTTAAATACTTAGGAGTAACTTTAGCACAAAATGGAAAACAAGATATTGAAATAAATGAGAGAATAGATAGAACAATAAAATTATATTATGCAATGAACCAAAAATTTATCAATAAAAAAAAAATCTCTAAACAAACGAAAATTAAAGTTTTTAATACCATATATAGACCTATACTAACATATGGATGTGAATCATGGACTCTGTCAAGCTCACAAAAAAGTAAAATCCAAGCCGCTGAGATGAAGTACCTGAGACGAATAATAGGAGTAACAAGGAGGGACAGAGTTCGGAATACAAGTATAAGAGAAGAATTGGGGGTTGAACCAATCTAGAAATTTATTGAACAACGACAATTGAGTTGGTGGGGACATATACAACTAATGAGTAATAGCAGACAAGTAAGAAGAATGTACGAAGCAAAAACACAGCTAAAAAGACAAAGGGGAAGACCCAGGCAAACATGGAATAAAGAGGTGGATAACATAATACAACAAAGAGGGGAGACATGGAAAGAAGCAGCTATATTAGCAAAAGACAGAAGAGCATGGAAAACGTTTATATATGAAAATTAAAATTAAATGTAAACCCGACACCTAACGGTAACAGGGTGTATGATTATATATATATAATATAATATATAATAATAATAAATATATATAATTGGAAATGTCTTCCCTCATGGCGTATGTGAAGCTTACCAAGTTACCAGATCTCCTCCATTGTAATGTAAATATGCGCGAGAAGAACATTCTCCAGAAACGGTTCCAAAACTAAATTGAACTAAAACACACCAGTGAAGCTAAATACAATAATTTGATGTTCATAAAATATTTGCTTTGGGAAAAGTTTTCGTAAATTGTTGTTTATGTTGGGTTTGTTAGCTTCAATTTGGCCATAACTTTTTTCTAAGACATGCCCTAGTCTATAATTCCAAAACACACACAAAATAAGTGGTGTGGCCGACAAAGTTTTGGGGATGCTTAATAAAGGGGGTGATGGAAACCGTCGGCTGGTGCCTGCCGTTCGATATCGGCGGTCCAGATATTTTTGGCACACGGCCAAAACTGGGAGAATCACTAGGATATCAAAACGAAAAGAGAAAAAAGAGAGACGGGTTTTTAACTCGTAACCTAGTTTTCTAAAAACGGAGTGAAGTGGCTTCTGCTAAAAGAGATGACAAATTTGAACTCGTTGTCGTCTTGATTATTATTTATGTATTCTGGGCAACGAATATTTTTAATTATTTATAAGAGGGATCTAGCTTAATAAGTAAAGTAGGTTGATAATTTTCAATTTTTGAATATTTTGGGTAGTTGAGCTGAAAATTTTCAAGTCAATAAAATATGTAAATGATCCTCTTAGTTACGATAAAGCTGTGTTTAAAGACAACACTGCTACATTGAATTTTGATAGAAATTTATTTGTGTTTCAATCGATTCCATACACATTTTTAAATATGTTGTAATATGTGCCTATATACAGGGTTTTATAAACATAAATGTCAGGAGCGGTTGAATATAAATTCTTACAGCTAGAAGAATTTCAAAGTCTAAACAGTTTGCAGTAACTTTCTTTTGTTGAGGTAGAAAATACCAAAGTGTTTGTCGCTTTCTTTTTCAATTCCACAAAATCTACATTCTTTCCACTCAACTAGTTTTCTAATTAATTAGGATAGAGAAGAGATCTCGCATCTGTGCTTTATTATTATTATAATAAGCTGCAAGACTGAGAAGAATCCTCTTTAGTTTTTTTTCACTACTTGGACGATGATAAATTTTGAACTCATTTTCAATTTAACCGTATAAAACTGGAAGGAAGTACTTTTTGCCAAAGGCCTAATAAAATTAAAAATACAATGATTAAAACTGATAATACAAGCGACACTGAATAAGCAATGTGAGTCAATAGTCGGAGTAACAGGAAAAAACACGATGGAAAAGGCTATTGATAACCATATTAGAACGGAAATCCTAGAGAGGCTACCTCTCCACCCATGTTAGCATGCTTACCGGGCAGGCAGATCTACGGAGACTGCACTGGTACAACTGACAGAGGATATCCCAGGTGCTCTAGACAACCAAGAAACTGTAGTATGTGCATTTTTTTTTGGAAATAGAAGGAGCTTTTGACAATACTCCACATTAGGCAGTCAGAAGAGCATTGAACAGAAGAGGTGTAGACAGCACAACATCCAAATGGATGTCGGAACTGCTCACCACAAGAATAGCAGAGACGAGGACGAGCAAAGACATTGTCTCCATCTGCACTACCAGAGGATGCCCACAGGGAGGAGTAGCATCCCCATTAATGTGGAGTCTGACGGTTGACGAACTCCTGTGTGGTTTGACGGATCTCGGAATATCCTGCCAAGGATATGCAGACGATATTGTCATAGCAGCCAAGGGGAAATTCGAAAACACCCTTTGCGATATTGTACAAAAGGGTCTGAACTATACAAATAGCTGGTGTAGGCAAGTGGGACTCAACCCCACTAAAACCATCCTGATAGCCTTCACTAAGAAAAGAAAACTCAACCTCAAAACCATAAAACTTGATGGGAACGAGATTGAATGGAGACAAGAAGTCAAGTATCTAGGTTTAACTCTAGACAGTAAACTCCTGTGGAACAAACACGAAAAGGAGATTACATACAAGGCAAAAATGGCTATAGCAGAAATCTGGCAGGAAGAAACTGGGGCTGTAACCCAAAAATCCTAAGCTGGATGTACACTGCCATAGTGAGACCAATCATCACTTATGGAGCCATTGCGTGGAGTAGTAGAACTAGCCTATTGACGACGAGAGAAAACCTCTCCAAAATTCAAAGACTAGCCTGTATATGCATTACAGGAGCAATGAGAACATGCCCAACGGCAGCCATGGAAGTGATTCTCAACCTCACCCCTTTACATATGGTGGTGGAAAGTGTTGCAGAAAGAACAAGATACAGACTAAGTAGAGAGGGGATTATTAAAAAAAAACCACCTCCTCACTTCTTAGAAATGAGACAACCTGGGACATGCCACAAGACGGTATGATGAAAAAGTATAACTTTTCAAAGAAATTCGTTACGGAAATGAGCAACAAGAAGGAATGGGATCCAAATACCATTACCAGACTTGGGAAGAATGCCATTCAATGGTACACAGACGTCTCAAAAACAATAGAAAGAACTGGGATAGGAGTGTTCGGGCCAGGAACCAAACACTCTGAAAGCTTGGGAAAAACCCCAAGTATCTTTCAAGCGGAAATACACGCCATAAGAAAGTGTGCCCAGTTCAATATTGATAAAGGATACAGAAGACAAAGGATTATCATAATGTCGGATAGTCAAGCAGCCATTAAGGCACTGAGCTCTTGTGTAATCAGTTCCAAGATGGTGTGGGAATGCCTAGACAAACTCAATGAACTAGGCGAGAACATTATAGTCACCTTACTATGGATTCCAGGACACACTGGAATAGAAGGAAATGAAATAGCAAATGAACTAGCAAAGAGGGGGACTGAAATACCTTTCTGGGGGCCTGAACCTTTTTGCGGAATCAGCCCCAATGTAATATTGGAAGAAATAAGTAAAGGAGAAGATCTGACCATTGGAAAGATCTAGTAGGGCTTAAACAATCAAAGACTCTTCTGGGTGACTACAACCTGTTGAGATCAAAAGAATGCATAAGTCAAAGTAAAACTGCGCTAAGAGTTTTAACAGGGATCCTAACGGGACATTGTCGCCTGAATGGGCACCTGTAAAAGCTCAAAATAGTGGAGGAAGAAGAATGCAGATTTTGTGGAATGGAAGAAGGAATCTCCATCCACATACTTTCCAACTGCACAGCACTTCAGAATCCTAGAGCACAGCACCTAGGAGATTACTGGATAGAAGAGGAACATTTGCCTAAGTTGAAGCCTGCAGACATCCTAAAATTCCTCCGGGAAATAGGACTAAAGGAACTACTAGTTTCTGAGATTCTCCTCAGAAACTGAGTAGAAGTAAGGAAGCACAATAGATCTTTCTTCAGCTTTCTCATAGATGAACGTGGCGAATGTTTTCAGCCGCATTCCTTTCACAGCTTCAGATAAATTCGCCAAACTATAATATAAATGTAATGGCGAGAACACTGTAAGAGCAAAACTTCAAATAATACTATAAATAACGGTTATATTAACATAGATGAAATGAGTCTATCGGTGAACTGATTAAGGAATAATCTACAAAAGTTTTACAAGTTATAATTGATTCATAAAATTATCCAATAGAAAAGCACCTAATCTTGGCTAGCTTTTTCGCTTCACTGACTTTCATTACAAATTCATGAACATAAAGTATTTTTTCTCGTCAGTAGTTCAGAAAGATTAGATAAGGTTAGTTACGAACAATGAGAAATCTCAACTGGAAACTTTAAAATACTTCAGAACTTGTTACAACTTCTTATCATTTGCTACATAATTATGGCACGGTGTAGATACAACAAACAAAAATGTATAGTTATGCTGAAAATTTAATATTTCTTTCAACACATCTAGTAGAAGAAATATTTTGAAATAGACCTGATAAATTCAATCGTTACCGTATCAGAATTTTTTGTATCAATATCTCATGCGATACCAATAGCAAGAAAAATTATTATATTGGAAAAAGGTCGGTATAGTCAAAAGCGCTCTTATCGTGCGGGTTCAAAGGTCACTAACCATATGTATCAAATCAGAAGGCACAGAGGTTACCAAAATGTGAGATAACAAATATACCCGGAGAAAATAATGATAGACATGTTTCCTGCACACTGAATGACGAATTTCCACTTTTTCATTCATTCTCGAAATAATATATCAGATTAAGTACCATTTTTTTTGCTTGAAGATGCAAAATACCGGAAAATTGCATTGTCACATTGGATTGTCAAAGTGACAACACATTCAAATAAAAACTTCGCCGGTGGAAGACTTTTTAGAATTGCTAAAAACTAAATACATACATATCCTTTTTTCCCCCGTCAAAATTGCATAAGTCTGTCTTATTCATCCTACGGATTTTATTTGGAAGTTATGATTAAAAAAAAACAAAAACGGTGAGTATGTCTCTGTTGAATTGTATGACCCGCATGATAAGACTGAATTTAACTTTATTCAAACAAAATAGTAAATTGAAATGAATAGTCGTGTTTTTTCATGGACACTCTGTATCATATAAAAAACATTAAGCTGTATTCCAATAATTTTAAAAGCATATTCCCGGAATAGGGAGTAATGGGACTCAAAGTTCTCATCACATTAAGTGCTTTCAGGGGTGTTTTTAGCGAAACAAGATATACCATAAATTAGATTATATATAATACTAAAGGACCCAACAGACGTAGTCCTGTGCTAACCTCTTACCTTATCATATTATACAAATTTCGATAGTTCTATATTTTTGATTGAAAAGTATCACATTGTGATAGAAGCAATGAGTTTCCGAAATAGTTATTTTCCTAACAAGTGCGGAAAGTGATACTTTACCGCACGCGACTGCAGTTGACCGAAACGACGCGTAGCGGAGTTAGGGCAAGCGGTCAAGGGCGGGAAAGACACTTTACTCAAGAGTTGGGAACATTATTTTTTCTACGACCGTATATGCAAAAAAGTATACCTACCACTCATTTTTCAAAAATTATTTCATTTCAATATACATATACAGAGCTTTAACTAAAAGCTACTAATTATTATAAATATTAATATTAGAAACACAATTTGTTGCGTTCTGTAAATTACTTGAAATTGCCAGTCCAGTGGAGTTATTTGGTGTTAACGCCGATGAGGATGGTATCGGTGGCAGGTCGCATAAAGATGACGATTACGGTGACGGCAACGATTTTAAGTCATCTTCAGATGAAAGAATTTCATTTGATATATTTCGTAAATATTTATTCACCTGTAGTAAAAGTAGTTATAACTTCCGGAGTAAAAAACTATCTGATAGGGTCAAAATTTGCATAATTCTACTTTCCTGCACTAGGACGGAAAGTGACACTTTCAAAACTAAAATGCGTGCGGGAAAATGGGTTAAGACGCACGGTCGTAGAAAACATCTGATTTCCTGAATTTTGTTTCAATTTCTCTGGCAAACAAATGTGTTTTTGTGAATTTGACAATATTTTTACACACAATGTTGTTGGTCAGGTGTGTGAGATAATCGCAATTGAGGGATCATCATCTCACATATCGCCTCGAACAACGAACTGTTCTATAGCAAAAATGTCAATAGTAGTTTGTACAACTAGTGCGCAAAGCGTCACTTTTCACACGAGCTCAAATCTAGCGAGTGGGAAAAGTGATTTGCGTACAAGTTGTACACAATATTTTTTTTTAAACCACATTTATTAATGGAAGAAATACAGTAATTTTTATAGTTATTTTATTCAAACTTTGAATAGAAAGAACTTACAGTATGAAAATAAATTGAAAAATCAGTTGTATGTAAGTATTCGCTATGTGCCTAATGACATAATGTCCAGTAATTTATAAGCGACTGGGTAAGTACCTAATCGTTTTTAAAATGTATTTTTTTATGTGTAGCTTTGTAGGTTAGAATCAACGGAGATAAACGTCATAAATCATTAATAAAAATCGATTATTCCATTTTTCATTTATATTATTTATACGTGTCAAGAATGACATTGGTCACGTTCATCCCAACAAAGTTGATCAGGTAGCGATTTTAGAGTGATCCATCAGTTCGTTGTTCTGCTGAACGTGCTAATAAAACCATCGACATAATATGTCAAATGTCAATGAATACAACATAAACAACTTAATTTTATTTGATATATACGACAATTATGAAATAGGTTTTACTTCTAACCATTAAAAGATGGGATTTAGTTACAATAAATTGAACTCCTCACTTTGAAGCATACTATGAAGAGTTGAATTTCCTGACAAACTATACAATTTATTAATGAAATAATAAGATATCTCCAGCTGTTCACTCATTTTCACTAAAATATAAACTAAAATATTTCCAACCAAAGATATTTATAATATGTTTCCAAAATATGTCTTAAATGACAATTAATGTATCATCAATCGGTAGCGTGTAGCGTATTTTAATTCTGCTTGAAAAAATGGCGACTGATA
The DNA here is from genome assembly GCA_910591675.1 of Galerucella calmariensis. Taxonomy (NCBI): domain Eukaryota; kingdom Metazoa; phylum Arthropoda; class Insecta; order Coleoptera; family Chrysomelidae; genus Galerucella; species Galerucella calmariensis. The sequence goes on along the minus strand of CAJUYG010000961.1, from coordinate 20,719 downwards.
CCACATCGCTCAATGTGATCAGTTAACAAAACACGCGTTCAGCAGGAAATTGATGATCGCTTCGGTAGCGCTACGTTGTGATGAACGCGACCATTATTATATTAGAGGTTATACGGGTTATACGTACGTTAAAACTTACACTATATTAGAGGTTATATATAAATATGTACTTCAAAATCGACATTCTAATACGTTTGATATAGAATATATTGTTTGAAATATTTGAAAAATGAAATTGGTGACTACCTACATATTAATATTGATGATAATAGATGTATTTATGGAAAAATAAACAAACTACATAAAATTGATGACGTATAGAATACTGTATCAGTACAGTGTGTACACTGTATTTTGAAGTGAGGTTAAGGTTGAGACACTCACTTTCCTTTTTTTTACAGCTGCAATCCATTTTTTCCTTTGTACCAACTTGTGTTGCGCAGTAGGAAACTTGTAATATTTCATATCACTGTTATTCCATCCTGTATTTTTACAATTAACAACACAACAACTGTCGTGCCCCATTTTCCCCTTTATTTACAACCAATAACCACATCAGCCTCCGACCGAATTGCGGAAATTCACCACTGCGCGCGCTGGGATAGTTTGGCCTATCCCCTCCAACGGTCGACACACAGCGAATAATTAATTGTGAATTTTGAACAATTTTGTATTGAAACCCCAGGTAACAAATTTTCGGTTGCAGCTCGAGCCCTTTCGATAATATCTGGGGGAGTATTTTCAATATCCAAATTGGACAACTCGAAAGATAAATTATTTTGATCTTCATAATTCCTAAAATGTTGCTAAATAGGTTAATGTTTTTTCAATTAATAAATTAAAATAAATAATGGAATGAGTAATTCATTCACTTTTGGTTTGAATTTAAAAATTGTACACCAAAATAAGAAATTCACTATTAGGTTGAATTGTCAAAAAAAGTTGACAGGTTATAGGTAGCTTTGTTTGACATTTCGGTGCGAAAAAGTGCCATAGCGTGTACTTTTCGCATTACTTTTCCAACGGTTAACAACAGAATTGAGAAAAGGCCTGCTTTGCGTATGTGTAGAAAAGCGTGAAAAGTGATTGTAGGAAAAATAATAAGTCATTCACCGCTAGACCCTGATTAAGATCCAAAGTCATTCTTATCACTGAACGTCGAAAATAAACTGAGTGGCTAACGTTTGTCGACTGCTGAGGAAGCAGTTAATACCATCAGGAAGCATGAGGTTATAATGTGATGCATTTATTTACTTTCTCACTAAAACCACTAAGAAATCATGATTAAGCTTTTATTGGAATTAAGATAATTCAAGTATCTTCCAAAAGATGTATTTTGTGACCTCACTTCCTGTACAAATTTTAAAGATAGTTCCGCCCTATATTACACAATTGAAGTCAGGTGCATGCCAATATTAGTAGCCATAGTATGATTTCCCCTAGTTTGATCTAGTTTTCGTTTCATTATTATACCTCATTCCTTTCAGAAGTTATGCGGGAGGGAGAAACAATTTACAAAACTCACTGTATGTACAATCTTGAACAATGGAGACATAAAATTAATAGACGAGCAGCTTCCAACATCTACGAAGAGTAGCTTTCAAGAGAAAAATTCAATAAGTTTGCGTGGATTTGAGATCAATTTAACGCCGTCAAAGTTTACTGTTATGGATGGGAAGAGTCTTATCGAGTCATGTCGCGACATAAATTTAATAGTAAAATTTGACAGCACGTATTTGTGGAATTTGGAATTTCAATAAATAGTACGGTGCTTGATACGTGTAACAAGCTACGACGATGGTCTTTATCTGTTTAATGAAAATTTAAGCTGATTTATGAGTTACTTTCTTTTGAAAACGGCAACGCTGGATATTAAAATGGAAAAGTTAATATTCACTGATGTATAGTGGGCAGATTCAAATTTTATTTTCGAAGTAGTATTTGGATGTGATGTAATTTTATCATTGTGACGTTAATGTATTGTAGACATTTGTTTAAGTTTCTTGTATCATATCTGACGAGTAAGTAATTCTTTACTAATTTCTTTTTCAATAATTTTCCAACGATTATTGCTTACTTGTAGGTATGACACTGATGATAGCCTAACAGCCGAAAGCACTTTGCAATTTTAAATAAAAAAATTTTTACACAGAATACAACTATGTTTTCATTGTCTTCCAATGTTCTTAATAATTAAAAGCAGATATTCGTCAGAAATAATTATTGAGAAAAATAGTGGTAGAGTGAAATGTAGCTTCAGAATTCTAGAAAATACGCAGTGATTCGTGGGTTAATTCCCAACACCAATTAACAATTTGTCGATGGGATAAAAACTTTGTAAAAAAATTATTGTCCTCTACTTAAATGTTAGAGTAGAGTAGAAGGCTGATAACTCAGTTTTTGTAATCTTCTGTACGTTGGTTCTTTTCACATATCTTGTTGTGTACTGGAATTATTGATTTGTCTTTGATACACGGGCGCGTAGAACGTCTGTTATGCTAAAGTGTCATAAACATAGTAAGCATACGAGTTCATGCAAACATTCAAGTCTTGTAGTTTCACAAATATTCAATCCGATATCGTTTCTGCTTGAAATGTAATTTGGCTTTTTCCCTGGCCCGTTCATTCTAATGCGTCAGTGCTGCCGATCATTCGACCATTACAATCCTCATTATCATTGGTAAACTCCGTTTCATATAAGAACAAGCCACGTGAAGTTTGCCAACTGTCTTGCGCATAGAAATCAATGGCGTTACAAACGTTATAATTGAAAGTATATATGTCGGCGTCAATTAGTGAAATCCGTCATTCTCTGAAATGCCTAGTCATTTCACGTATTGCCGGCAATCAGCGTAATTGTACATTCGGTACACCGTTTGCCTAATAGTTTTAGGCATTCCCTGTAATGTCGGATTTACGTTAGTCAAACGCCGTAATTTTCCGTTTTCAGCCGTAACTCTGTTTCCGGATTTAGTCAAACGTTGTAATTGTTGTTAACATCTGTGTAGTGATGTTTTTGTGAAACTGGAATGTCGAAGCATCCAGAATTGTTTTATAAGAAGTTTGGAATATTGCAGAATTGACGGAGGTAAGTAAATTTTTTAGGATATCAAACATAACCTCAAACTTCTGCAGCCTACAATATCACTTCAAATTCGTACACTGTTGCCACATTTAACACGGTTTTATAATTCATTTGCTTGGTGAAAGAGTGATTTTATTGTGTGTCTTTTTATTGGTTTTTGAGCATGTAGATTTTAATTATAAAACTGGTATAATAATTTACTTTTTTTCTCTCTTAGGTTGCCACAGAAATTCTGCGGGCTAAACAAACGCCTGGAAAAAAAAAGGAGAAGACAGTATCAGCTTTTATCTTTATATTATTTTGTTTCGTTCTTATTTGTTGGCTCTGTGATTTATTTTTTATGGTATGTATACTTTAGTTAGGCGAATTTAATCTCAGAATCATATTATTTTTTGTATTTGTCCAAATCATTCTCCTAATATAATTACATATTGATAATAATTGAGTTTATGTTTAAAATTCAATACTTAATACCTTTTTATGTACTACTGGCAACACTGCCTAATTACAATGATTGACTAAACCCGGCAAACAGAGTAACAGCTGAAAACGGAAAATTACGGTGTTTGACTAACGTAAATCCGACATTACAGGGAATGCCTAAAACTATTAGGCAAACGGTGTACCGAATGTACAATTACGCTGTTTGCCGGCAATACGTGAAATGACTAGGCATTTCAGAGAATGACGGATTTCACTAATTGACGCCGACATATATACAGTTGGTTCGGTGAATCTTTTCCCATGCGTCATCATTCATATACAAACGCAATACATCAATACATTAAGATTGATGGTTTAATTAGGATGTGGCTAAAATGACGGTGTGCGTTATTTATCATTGAAGCTGGTGTAATAGATATTTGTGAATATTTTACAGCCATTTTGCAATATGCTACCTAAACCTTTAGTTTGAAAAATTTCATATAATTCAGTTTGATGGAATTATATCCATAACCATGATGAAATGTCAGTTTGAGGTTAGTTTTCACTTACCACAATAATTCGAACACTCAGGTATAAGATTGTCGTTATAACAACTGTTTTTGAAATAAATGTATATGCATAAGGGGCAAAAAATTGATGAAAATGTAAAATAAGAATGTAAACAAAGTCTTTGGTCTGTCAACGTACGAATTCGCGTTGAACTTATCGCCGACATTCATCATATGGCTATCTCTATTTGTTATATTATGTTGTAATGGAACCAAACGGTATCATTTCGGGGGTTTAGATTCTGTGAGTAGTAAAGAGACGTAGGTACTACAAAAAGTAGAATGTGAATAATTTCATACATGGGAAAAGATTCACCGAACGAACTGTTTTTTAACAATACCAATATTTTCAGATACCAGTGTCTATTGTATGTGAAACTACCTCGAAAATCTTCAAATAACTCCCAAAATATGTTTTATTTGGAATATGCATACAATAAATTCATTTTTAATATTGTTGTTTTGTGTTAATCTACAAAATGTGAGAAAATCACGCTACTGATTTGAAGTCGTATGTCAATTTTACAATATGGCGCTGTTTTTGACAAGTTTGCGCATACGACTGCAACTTCAAGTGACTTCTTCTTACGTGAAACGAAGTCTACTTGTTCGTACACGTATGTATGCTCAAGCTTATTACATCCTGTAGATACTATTCCATCTATATTTTCCAACTGACGTAGATACTTTTTTGTCACACCCCATACATACGATAATGACAAAATTTTACAAATTATCTCTTCAGTAGTGTCTATCTAACGAGGGCGTAGCTTGAACACTTTTACATCCTGTAGGCATATGTCCAATATTCTGGAACACACCTGTATTTATTCATGAAAGGCATTCTTAAAAATATCTCAACTACTTATATTTTTACGAAGCAATCATCTCAGCTTCAAGAACAGAGAAGAAATCTGATTAACTTTAGCGAGCCTCTTAATGTGGTCTGACATTCGCACTCGCTCCTGAGGACTAGTTCCGGTAAGTAATCGGTTTGCCATTCCCAGACCGATTATCCTTCGTCCTTAATTTAGCCGACAGAAGCTTTGTTAAAGACCAAGCAGGATTTACATCTCTGTTAACTGCTGATAGATATACTCCCGAGAGGACGGAATTCAAACGGTTTAATATAAAAGAGACGAGCAGTTAGGCTTATCAATTAAATGTATCCTTGATTATTTTGTTCGAAAAAAGTTCTGGTTTCACACAAATACCAAAATGTATTTATAAGTCAAGGAGGTGAATTGTGGACTAATTAATTGGAAAATAATTGCGGCCACTCAAAGTGAATTGAATTTTGTTAAGAAAGTGTGGAGACGATTCAAGTGTTCTTTTTATGAAAACCTGAAATATAGAATCAGTAGAAGAAAGTGTGACCTACTTCATTTGTATTTGTTCAACATTGTTTTTTTAGTTTTCTTCAAGCATAACCATTTGTCATTTATGTCAAAGTCTCATGTCTCAAAAATTGGTTGAAAATTGAACCTTGCGTTCAACCTTTCAGCTTTTATATTTATCAATGAATTTCTTTAGAATTTTGATTTTTGGTGGAATAGTCTATACAGGGTGTACCAATCTTACGACAAACTTCGCTATATGGGTTATTTTAAGAGATATCAAAAAATGTTATCAACAAAAATAGTAGATGTGCTGAAGGTCCATATTTTGAAATTATATCGAACTATACAGAGTGCTGCATAAATCCGTTACAAACCAAACCGTTACATATGCTTTTTCAAATGGGAACCCCTGTATATTATACCGAATTCGGATTAGTTACATAATTTTGAAGCTTTTTCTTTCTTCTTTCAAATGGAACACCCTGTATTTTATAGCAAAAATAGAATCTTCGATTATGTAACTTTAATTTTTTTCAAGCATTCCCCATATCCAAAGTTTATAAAAACAGAGTTATTATATTTATTGTAAACTATTATTATTGACCTATTATGTGAAAGCAATAAACGTTGTATGTAACAAAAAATCCTACTTAAAGATAAATTTTAATGAATAATTCTTTCTAAACAAAACTAGCTACCCAAAGTATAATCCTAACCATAATATTAAACTGAAGGTTCAAAGTGTTCACCGTTAACATCAATGCAATGCTGTAAGAGGGGGCCCAACTGATTGGCCAGCTCGGTTACCCGATTTAACAAAAGTATATCTATTTTTTCGGGTCTTGTAAGGAATAAGTTAGTAAGTAAGTAGGTAAGGAATAAAATCCCCGGCTATTAGAGATGACATGAAAGAGATAATTAGTGCGGCATTTTGATCTGCTAACGTTGATATGCTGAGTAATGTTAGTCAATAATTCGAATATTGCATTGATGTTAACGGTGAACATTAAGAACCTTCCATAGACTTATAAATACCAGAGACAAAATATTTCATTGATAAAATGCTTTTTAAGGCGATCTATTATTGTTTTAAAAAAAGCTATAAGTGCAAGAAAGAAAGCATAGTCCTTGTCGGGCGCGTGCTCAAAATGACAACAGTGTAATTGGGCTGTTGATTTTCATCACCAGTGGGGTACGGTTCAAAATATACCATCAATAATTAAATATACCTATTACGTTTTTTTATTGGATCATGATTGCAGGATGTAATAAGGCAAGGAAAGTGAGAAATGTTTTATTGTCATTCAAAATTTACAAAAACTGTATAGACAAATCGATAAACAAATTAAAACGTGAAAAAATAACACAATAAAAGAGTGATATGGGTATATAAATGAATAATGAATTGAAATACTTATATGTATTTATTTATCCAGTTTTAAAATAATACCTAGTACAAGGTACTCTAAACCATATACCAAAATTGGTAGTCACAGCTACTTGTTTGGTGACTACTGGTGCTTAAGAAAATTGAATTCATTTCATTAGATATCAGGTTAATCATTCACCTTTGGATTGAATAGTTCAAACTTCGCAACTTTTAAACGATATTAACAATATAAATATTCTTACTTTAATATAAATATGAACAAATTAAAAATATATAAAAAGCACACAAAATATGAAAATTTGAT
>CAJUYG010000961.1:0-13505 GCA_910591675.1 Galerucella calmariensis | reverse complement strand
ATCAAATTTTCATATTTTGTGTGCTTTTTATATATTTTTAATTTGTTTGCTATAAAATACAGGGTGTTCCATTTGAAATAAGAAATAATATAATTGAAATTCAATAGGATACGGAGATATTGCATCATATTACAAAACTTTGTTTGGCAAAATACATTTCTTTTCTTTAACGTACAACAAGCTACAGAGCGTTGATTCACCTACGATTTTCACATAAACGTGTCCATATCTTTTGAAGGACTCTGTATAACGTGGCAAAACCTCATATCAAAAGCTCCAAAAAAATGTAACCAATCCGAATTCGGTATAATATGAAGGAGTTCCCATTTGAAAAATCATATGTTTTGGTTTGTAACGGAGCTATGCAGCACTCTGTATAGTCCGATATAATTTCAAAATATGGACCTTCAACACATCTACTATTTTTGATAATAACATTTTTTGATATCTCTTAAAATAACCCATATAGCGAAGTTTGTCGTAAGATTGGTACACCCTGTATATTTCCTGAAAATATTACATTTGAATAATTAATGAATTATTTCGCTTTTTTGATTCGTGGTGGAATAAACTAATAGACCAAAAATCAATATTCTTAATGTATTTAACCGCGAAATTTGCAATTTTGGAGTATCTTTAAAAAAGAACGGAGAAGGTACCGGCAGGTTTTCTCTCATCGTCGGTCGACAACTCAACAAATAATGTACTGTGCAGTAATCCTTTCGTACCTAAAAATTTAAAATTGCTTTTTCTTTTACCTATTAATTTTTTATTCTCAAGCTTCATTAGGTAACAAAGCCCTGCGACCTGGCTTAGTTTACCTCCAAATTCAATTGGTCAGTTCAGGCAAGAACCTGCAGTATTTACCATCATTTTTTTAACGCTGTTCAAACATCCTTTTTCGTTTCATTGGCGTCATTGAGTCAATATTCGTTTCATTGGCTTGTAGGTACGTTAAGTCAGTGCAGACTGCGGTAATTTCAAAAGCTCAAAATTCCAAATTTTTCCAATTTTTCCAAATGTGTGTGGAAAACAATTCTAAACACAACGTAATTAACTTATTCTTTATGTCATGAAAAAAAGATAGATTCCTTGACTGTTAGTATGTCAGTGCTTATAAAGACCTTCAATGCCCTTATGTACATAGGACTTAAGAAAAGTGTCGATTACTGATGCTCATGGTTGTGCTCTTCCCCAAACCCTGACTTCATAGCAATAGTGTAGATCCTTTTTCACTTATAGACATAAGTTATAGGCATTTCTCCCATATGTCATGGAACCCCCATATATATTTACTATGCAAATATATGCAAATGCTACTAAAAAATCTTTCTTGCTTCCAGCCAATAAATTATAGATCATCAATCACTTCCACTCAGTTGGCAGGTAATACATATTTTACTGATGTTTTCATCTAATTTGTTACAAGCTGTATAAATCCCTCAGCATTATTCGGCAATGGTTAAATGATGGATTTGCGTTACACCCAACCTAATTTAAGGCAATTTCCATCATCAGTTTGTTGTACAAATAATTCAAATTTAAATGTTTCATTATTATCTGCACAATGCAGCTTCAATTCATTCAATAGTTTCTAAATTGAACATGTTATATTTCAATTTTCAGCAGTATGTTACACTAATTTTATTTTCGATTTATACAGCGTGTCCACGGGTCCTATGGGTGAAAAATTTTTAAATATTAGTTTTAATGGAAAATGTCAATCTTGATAAAAAAGTTTTACTTGCTCTGGAAAATATCACAATAATGAACCGTTTGAATGTTTTACAAACGTTAACCCTAATCTTCGACATACAAAAATTTGATTGGTCGATGTTTAGATTACGCGCCAGCGCAACCTATCAATCATGAGGTTAAAATACTATGAAGGCGTAACCTTCGTAGCGGTAATGTGTCTTACGTCTTTTTTTACTGTCACACTGACAGTTCTTGTCAGGTGTGTGTGTGTGCTTACGTTCAATTATTATTTATGAGAAATGAATATTAATCTTATTGTTAAATTTATCTAAATAATACAAAAATATGCCTAGATACACGAAAAAACATCAGCATTTTGAAAGTTCTGAAGTATTTTCAGTAAGAAAAAGAAGCTGGTGATTATTAATTTCATAGCCTTCGCGGTTTTGGCTTAATACGATCCTGATGATTTTATTTATCAAATTTAAGGTTAGCTATATGTCAAAATAGCAAATAAAATAAACGACATGCCGAAAACCCGAATAAACGTCACAATCGATGACGCACACCAAGAAGGGTATTATTTCAACTATAGCCAAACGGTCCAAGCGGATTTTGGTTCACGTACTACTCTATAAGCTTCGTCAGTACTGAACTGGGAGACCGCCGAGACCGGCGAGCGTTGTATCAACAATGGAACGGCACGCGACTACCGAAGCAGAGAGACAATGTCAGTCATAGAAGGATAGAAAAGCGAGAGATGGATTTTTATCCGATATTTTAGTGGTAGCAACCAAATTTCAATAAGGAATTGTACGGTCATAAGTAATTTGAGGATTCTGAGATTTTTATATAGTATTCATAAAGCTTCAAATTAGACTTCTTATTAATCAGTTTTTCCATTTAATCCATATTTAATTCTTTACAAGGGCTCAAACTTTGCTTAATATGTGTAATTACCTCATGATTCGTATTTTTTTCAACAAAATTTGGTTAGCATTTCAAAGTTTTTATTCGATGAGAACTCTAAGTTCAACATTAATCTACATCAGTCTTTCCCAACGTGGGCGATAACGCCCCCTTGTGGGCGCTGCAGGCCTAAAGGGGGGCGGCAAGAGACCCAGAAAAAAAGAGGGCGTTGTGTAGGGCTTTGGGGTCGATTTATAATTTCATCTACCTAGCTAGGAAGACTCTTAGACACCGACTGAGCTCTCGACTCTCGACTACATCTTGTGAACATCAACTAATATTAATTAAGATATAGCTCAAACTCGGTTCGATATAATAGACCGAGGGCAATCATGTTTTAACAAGTTTTTGTTAAATAATCCGTAAGACCTAGAGAAGAAGCATAATACTCAGCCAAGTGTATCAAAACTATTTTCGGCGGCTGCTAGCAAGATGACGACGGACTTCGAGCTTCGTACAATATCTCTTCGTTAATTGCTCAAAAAGGCAAACCACACAACATCGGAGAAGAGTTAATTTTGCCAGCAATAAAGGAAGTAATAACTACTGTGCTTCATAAACCGGCCGCAGATATTATCCGAAAATTTCCTTTGAGTCATAATTCTGTGCAAAGACGAATTGATGAAATGGCTGAAAACATTGAAGAATCATTGTGCAATCATTTGAGGACTAGTCAATTCTCAATTCAGCTCGATGAGTCCACTTTACCAACTAATGAAGCGTTGTTACTATCTTACGTGAGGTTTATTAAATATGAGAAAATACGTGAAGAACTACTGTTTGCCAGAAATTTGGAGACAGATACAAAAGGCGAAACCATATTCAATACATTGGAAAAGTTTTGTGAAGAGAAAGAGATTCCTTTGAAAAATATTATATCAGTTGCTACGGGTGGCGCTCCGGCTATGGCAGGGCGCCATAAAGGCTTCATAGCGTACTTAAAAAATAAAATTCCAGATGTCCTTGCTATACATTGCGTTATTCATAGACAACATTTGGTTGCTAGAAACTTAAGTGAACGACTATTTCAATCACTGCAATATGTCATCAAAGCAGTCAATAAAATCCGTAGCAGCTCTTTGAATGATAGATTATTTCATTAGCTTTGTGTTACTAATGACGAAGATTTCAACCGTTTGTTGCTTCATACTGAAGTTCGTTGGCTGTCAAGAGGCAATTGTCTGATTCGATTTTACAACCTGTTTGACTCTGTGATAGAGTTCTTGGAAACTAAAGATACAGAACTGCGCAACAAGCTCATAACATCAAAGAATGCTATAGCTTACATGACAGACCTGTATAAATTGTTCAACGACATGAACCTCCAACTGCAAGGTAATGAACTAAATTCAATTAAAACAAAAAATGTCGTTGCTGCTTTCGCAGCCAAACTGCTTCTGCACAAAAAGAATATGGGCAGACGTGAGTTTCACAATTTTCCGAATTTATCAGTATCCTGCAGTAACGACGACTTGTTTGCCTACTGCCAACATTTGTAAAACCTCCACATTGACTTCACCGAACGATACCAGGACATTTTAAACTTGGAAATACCAGACTGGGTGTTGGATCGGTTTTCAAATGTCAACACAGCAATGTCACCTCAGCTGGAAGAAGAACTTATAGAATTGACAACAAACGAAGAAATAAAAATCAAGTTCAAAAATGGATATTATCAAGAATTTTGGCTACAAAAACCGATCCCGCAATTGTACCCTGGATTGTGGTCAATTGTTCAACGATTCTTTTGAGTAAATTGGAACCTGATATCAACAAACTTATTGAACAGCATCAGATTCAACCTTCACATTAGTTTTTATACAAGAATTGATTATGTTTGTTTTATTTCCAATAAAAGATACTCTGTCCGAATACTATAAAGTTGCGTTTCAATAATCAGTTATAAGTACTTAGCGGTTTTTAAGTATGTTTAAAAAGGGGGGCGTTGAAAAATAATTTATTCTTAAAGTGGGCAGTAGACAAAAAAAGGTTGGGAACCCCTGATCTACATGATGTATTTTTTTCTTAATTTTCAATACATCCATTACCTCAAAATTCTTTGCCAAAAATATTTCAATATTTTGTCAAATCGCTGCCGATAGATTCCCCTTAACGATGTAACAAATAGCTGTCAACGTTTATAAATAGTTTTCTAATGAATATTTGAATACAATGTTGACTATTCAAGAATTATAATTATTAGCAAAAATACCGATACAAAATAATAATTTAAGAAACACCAAGTGAACAAAAACATCTATTTAATTTATCCTCTTCCAGCTCCAAAACATCTCTCAATTCTTTTTTATATTTCTAGGGTAATTTCGTTAACGGCATCAATAATAGCTCGTTTCAAGTCTTCAATATTATGGTTCATATTATTCGCGTAGACCCCATAAAAAAATCTAAGATAGTTAAATCGGAGGATCGGGGCAGAAAAAATATTGGTCCATAACGACCCATCCATCGCCCAGGAAAATATTCATCCAGCCATCCTCTAATTGGTAAAGTCGAGTGCAAAAATTCATATTGTTTTCATAAAACTGGCTATGGAATGAGACGGGTTTTGAAAAACTTGAGTTTTATTCCATTTATTGGGGTTTCAAAACAAGCAATACTTTTTATCAAGAATGACATTTTTCACTAAAACTAATATTTAAACATTTTCCACCTATAGCATACCCCATACGTGGACACGCAGTATATCTGATAATGCGATGAAAAATACCAGGAAAATTTTATCAACCCTGAAACTTGAAACGGCGCTTCTACTATAGATGAAATCAGTAGTCGACAAGTTTAAAGTACGGGTCTTTGAGATAGTTTCACTAGTTTGAATAACTACCATGATAGGTACTGTATTTAATTATAATTATGAAGTTTGTTGGAATTGTTTATATTGTTTCTTGTAAAGTTGCGATAGACAGTTTTAGCTGGGTAGATTTCGTACGAAGTACTTATATACTACTCTCAGTATGTATATTAGGGTGATATTAACTAGGACTTAAAGATCTATTTATTCCTTAGACTTATTTTCCGGGGGTATTTTACGTTATCTCCAGGATTTAGCTTAGGTAGTTATACCTCCCAGTAGTATCCTTGTTTTTCTAAGCCCCACTAGATCTTCCCTATGGTCACATCCTGTCCTCTTTTCAGCGTTGCCCATTTCATCCAATATAACATTGGAACTGATGGCGCAAAAGGATTCCAGCCCCCCAAAACCCTCTCTTTTTGCTAGTTCATTTAATATTTCATTTCGTTTTATTCCAGTGTGTCTTGTAAGGTGACGGCTCATTCATTAAGTTTCCCTAGGCATTACAATGACATTTTGGAACCGATTACGGAAGAAAATAGTTCTTTAATGGCTCCTGGACCTTTTGACCATCAACCAGAATACACAATCTTAGCCAAACACTTGTTTTAGGCTAACAGCCCAGCAGCCCCAAGTAGAATTGTCGTGCTATTGTAGTTTTCACCAAAAATATTGGTTCTGTTCATTGAAATATTTTTTAAGAATCAAGAAGTGCGATGAAACACTGTCACATAACATAAACAAAAGAAAACCAAGTGAATCCTGGAAGAAAAAGGAACCTGTAATAAACTTAATAACTGTTATAGTAAGTGTTAAAGTTTCAAATGATAAATGCTGCAAAGACTGAAGGAGGAGGAGGGTGAACTATGTAGAAGAACACCGTTCTAAAATGCTGGGACACGATTTTGTAGAGGTTGGTAGAAGTGGCATTCTTGAGGGTCGATGAGATAACGAGATGTGCAAGATGCTAGAAGTGTCTAAAAACAAGACGATGTAGAGATAGGTTCAGAGTAAGCTCACAATCAGCCTTAGGCTTTTCGAGTGAACAAACACAATTACTTTTCCCCCCTTATAGCCCAAGCTAACCTAGTTCCAGTGACTTTGGAAGAGTGTAGTGGAATGCGGTCGAAAACAAATGATATTGCCACGTTTGAGTATGAAAAAGCTAAAAGGACTTTCGATTATCAGAAATACATCTATATTGATTAAACTTGAGTTCTGTAATGAGCCCGCTTAATTGGATTTTGTCTATTAACATGCCGTTGCTATGCAATTACCTGACTTGCTCTTAGAAGGCGCGCACCGAGAGAAGAGTTATTTATTGACAAATAAACTGATTTGTTTGACCCCCCTTTGTTTAATACTAACATTGCTTATTTATTATTAAGAAGCCATATTAACGTGAAAATATTGTATATATAGTATATCTATTTCAAAAATGTATAGTTTTCTTTTTAATAGATCAAAATATTCAGCAGCAAGTTTTTTATTCCTATCCTGCTTTCCTTTTTATGCATAAATAGAGACCATTAATTTCCATTAGATTTTAACATGTTTGTCATAGAAATACTGTAATTTTAATCCGTGTCCAGACTAACCATCGACCAATTCGATCAACTAGTCCACACATACAAAACGAAAGTCAACTTTGTTGTTTGACATAGTCTGGAAACGGCTTGGACAAATATTTGTGAAAAATATATTTTCCTAAGTAACCTAATTATTTAGAGAACCGTGTGGAAGTTACCCATACTGCATAATAACTGTGAACTTTTAATATATTTCTAAATATTTAGAAACATTTCAAAAGTTCAGTGTATTGAATAGTGCATGTAAGTTCCATAAACAAAAAACAATACCATAAATAATTCGGTTTTTTAGGGAAATATATTTTTTCACCATAAGGCAATATAATGTTTATGAAAATTATGGTTCGGTTATGATAAATATGTTGAATTTTAGTAAAAATTAATAGTTTTCTTGAAGAAGGAACATTTGTTTCCAACAAAAAATATAATTTGCTGGGAAGAAACATTTTTTACAAATAAAAAACATATCGTTAACCCGGACAATATACTTTTTTATGGTAAAGAAATATATTTTAGCGATACAATACATTTTTTTATGATAAAGAAATATCATTCTGCCATAAAGTAATTTTTTATAATAAAACAATATAGGAATTATACTAAAATTTGAGGATACTGATGAATATAACGATCATCACGGTAATTTTTGTGGTGATTTTGAGTTACTTCGTAAATTTTCAACTTTATTTGTTCTCAACAAATACCTTATCTTGAAAGCATATGCCTACAATTAGTCTCTTATATACATAATTATAGAATGTGAGATTTTCGTTGACAAACACCAATGGTATAGAATATAAATAGCAACCTATTTCAGTCCTGATCAGAAACCAAGAGTTTAGAACTCACCAGAAGTTGCACTTTAGGGAAATTATTGATTAACTGCTAATTGTTCATTCTGTTCGTATTAATTCATGTATTCCCAACAGTGGACACACAAGTGGAAATGTGCATTCCCAATCAATCGTTGATGCTGATGTCAAAATGATTACTGTCAAGGATATTCATCTTAACAACAATGATTATATTGAAATTTATCTGCAGGATATGCAGATAATGAATCGTGCTGCATACGAGTATATGTATGTGTATGAGTAGAGAAACTGAATACCATTCAAACGCTCTACTATACGAACAATCAAAATTTCTGGAATACTTTGAGTAATTTAGTGGATATATATTGGAAAGAATGAATACGTTTTGATTTATGTACCGGGTGAGCAAATAAAAGCGATCGTAGGTGTTAGGATCGGACAGTATCGGACTATAGTACAGCAAAACAATGTTTTATAAAAATCGCCCCTAGTAAAACCCTACAAACTTTTACCTAGGTCTACCGTAAGAGCAAGTGGACGTGGAAGGAATAGTCTTAGTGAACAGGTCCAACAAGAACGGCAGTCACCTATGAAAACGTCGATGCTGTATAAAAGCTGATCCAACAGGATCGACATGTCACATATCAAAAAATTGGATCATGTCAAAGCCTATAATTCAAAAAAATTTGACATGAAGAATTATCTGTGAAAAAAATAAGTTTCTTGTTGGATACCGCATCTGTTGACGAAAGAACAGTGAGCAATTACACTCATTTACTGTCACATAACACCGGTTCCAGCGTAGGAGACTAAAAACATACAGAGTTAGTCCAAAGTATGTAACCCCCTAGACGGTTCCCCACAATGATGTTTTTTTATTTTTTTATTTCGACGTTTCGGTAGCGTTCCAGCTACCTTTGTCAAGATTAAATAATGATAAAATAATTTTTGGTCCCTATCTGACACAACGAAAAAATATGACAACTTGACAATCAATAATATTTTGAAGTTTAAGACTACAAAACTTTGTTGTCAAATTTTCTTAAGGACCATTCATAGTAGATCACATCTCTGGTAAAATGTGAAATAAATATTTTATTTTATGACATTCCAGAGATATGATAGTCTACTAGAAATGGAATCCAGTGAAGTGCACGTTCCAGGAACGGTTTTTATTGGGATAGCGCTTTTTTTGCTTATTTTGGAAATGTTGTTAATAAAACGCGTTTGTTGTTACTTTTTTGTGTATGATTATTTTTGTTTTCAACTCAGTTTGGTGATTTTGTGTATTAAAGTGTATCGATTAACAACTATTCCAATGCTAAATCATAAGAAAGCCTGGATAAAAACTTATGATGCTATCCTGATAACGCAGGTAATTGATTATTAGAAATGTCTCTTCCTAACATTGGTAACCAAATTTGACTACATTCGGCTGAAATACTAGCTACACATTTATCTGCATTTAGTTGTATTAAAGCACTTTCTTCGATTTTTCGTCTTTTGTTAATCGATACACACTTCAATACACAAAATCACCAAACTGAGTCATACATATTTTGAAAACAAAAATAATCATACACAAAAAAGTGACCTAACGCGTTTTATTAACAACATTTCCAAAATAAGCGAAAAAAGCGCTATCCCAATAAAAACCGTTCCTGGAACGTGCACTTCACTGGATTCCATTTTTAGTAGACTATCATATCTTTGGAATGTCATAAAATAAAATATTTATTTCACATTTTACCAGAGATGTGATCTACTATGAATGGACCTTAATAAAATTTGACAACAAAGTTTTGTAGTCTTCAACTTCAAAATATTATTGATTGTCTAGTTGTCATATTTTTTTCGTTGTGTCAGATAGGGACCAAAAATTATTTTATCATTATTTATTTAATCTTGACAAAGGTAGCTGGAAAGCTACCGAAACGTCGAAATAAAAAATGAAAAAATAAAAAAACATTATTGTGGTTTCATTCCCAAAAAATAAGAGAAAAAAAACTACCATAAATTCAAGTGTCGACATTATTTACAATGGGTACAAATATAACAGTTCAGCAAATTAAATCACGAAGAATACTTGTATGGAAAGCAAATTTTTCCACATCACGGATATACATATCTACTGATTCACCTCATTTAATCCGAATAAATGATAAAATATTTTGAAGTGGTGAATGTCTTCCACCCTTGAAATTCTAATTTAAATACGGGCCTCTCAATTTAAATCATTTTCATCCATCCAAAGCCAAACCAGGTCTGCAAAAGCTCGAGAATTATAATAATTGAGCCATATTTTAAGCCTCAAATTGTATTCCAAAACAGATCTTGGTAGACATTTTATTATAATCTCGACCGACACGAGCCACAATCGAAATGCAAATTTTCTGCTCTCGACAAAGAGTCCGGCGGCTGAATTAAGAACGGAGGATAATCATCCTTGTGAGATAAATGTGTGGGAAACGATTAGAAAGTTCTGGAAAACAGGAAATTAGTGCTCTAGGAATATCAAATTTCAAATATATGTCTTTTATCAATTTTATGTGGAAAGTTACAATTAAAAAAACAAAAATTGATATAGTCAAATGCAGTCTTATCATGCGGGTCATGGAGGTCATCGAGGCATGGAAATTCCAGGCGACGGGTACTAGAAATTTGAGATTAACAAGGACCAAGTAATAGTTGAACTTGAGACAATCTTGTTCTGATTCTGATTTTATAAAAAAAATAATTTCAACATAATGCTTTCGCGCTCATACTCACGGCTGAATAATTATGCTGTTTAGTCTGTTGGGTGTTTGGTCAATCAATTTTGTCTGACTAATTAAATATAACTTCGTAACAATTGTCCTAACAACATATTTAAAAGTCAGACATGTAAAAATAAGTTAAGTTCATTTATTTCTTGTAGAGCTTTAAAGCGTCTGACAAAAGTTCTGGCCCATGAAAAGTGTCTAACGCTTATGGTATAACTTTATAATAATACTCTCCAAAATATATATAAAAATCAGCTATAAAAATTTAAGTTAGATAACTATTAATTTCAGTTACCTCTCACACCTGGTACCTGCCCAGGTGTCACTTGGCAAGCTCCACAAGCGCGCAGGTATTCTGAGCACATAAGAAGAATAAGTTGTGTCTTATCGCTCTGGGATCTCACTCTATTTTAAATTGTGGCAAACTTTGTGAATCTTTTATTTCATTTGGTAGCTTGTTATAGTCAATAAATCCTTTAAATATTAATGTTTTTGTATTAAACATTTTAGTTTGAATGTTAATATGTAAGTGATTGTTAGTTCTAGTATTATATTCATGTATTTGACTGTTATAGGTTATATATCTGTTAAAAACATAGGCAAAAGATTGTGCAACATCTTATAAAAATTAGCCTCTTTTCAATCAATAACCACTCCAATGTTTCCATCACTAAAGATACTGGGGTCGGCCTGCCACATCTTGATACAATTCTCATTGCTCGGTTCTGTAATTTTTTCAGTGCCCTTAATTTGTTTAAATCGAAAATGTACAGTAAGGTAGGACAGTATTCAAAGTGCGGGTGTAATATGGTTTTATACACCGTTATTCTAGAGTTAATACTTAAATGTTGCGATACTCTGGAGTAAAAGTACTTATAATTTCTTTAAAAATGTTTTTTGTATGTAACTAAAATGACTATTAAAATTTAAGTGACTATCAATCATAGAACATAGTGGAAATTATCACTCACCTTGGTAAAAACCTATACAAAATCACTTAAACGGCACGTTCCTTTAACACAATATGGAAACTAGATGTCTTATTTTGCCTCTATAACGTTAAAAACACTAAATAAAAAATTTCTTATGGGACTTTTACATAGAAAGAGAGTTTGTTTGGAACCAGTCCAGGCTGCGCCCACAGTTGTGACGTCAGATTTAGGCTGTCTATTGAAAAATTCAGATGAAACGTCAAAGTCATCAAGTGACAGATGGTGTCGCCCTAATTTTGGTGTTCATATGATTGGTTTTCCAGGAAATTTTCCATTTTCTATTTGACAAATGAAATTTTCCACATAATTTTTATTCTTTGTTGCTTAATGGGAAATATAAAATTGAAACAATCAAATTCTGGTTTAAAATCTACGCTGCTCTATGAATGTTTTTGAAATTTCCTTTTTGCTAGGTATTCTTATCATCCAACTTTGTGAAACTTTCCATTTATAAGTAGTTTACAGAAAGCTCTAGAGATTATACCTTTTGTATTATTAGTTTGCCAAACATTTAGGTACTTTATTGTTAAAAACCTCCAGACTGTATGTTCTTGCTAGATATCTCGTTATATAATAGATTCTGTTAATCTCTCTGATATTACTGTAGATATTCTCGAAGATAACTGCTTTTAACTTTGCCTTATAATCCCTTATCCTAATTTATGCCTACGTATCTCTAGTAAGGAATCTCCAAATTAATTACCCCGCATTGAATTCGTTATCCATTATCGATTTTTAGACCTATCGCACAGTTCAATTCAATTACACCTGATCTGAATCTTAATTTTATTCGCATCCAGTGCCGCAACTTATCTTAAGATTCGCTTCCATGTTTTATAATACTTAAGAGATCATTAAACTATACAGCAGCAGCTGATGCAATATCTTTAAGAAAGGCCAAGAAGTAAAATTGAAGTAAAACGAGAAATCTTTTTATTGAGAAAATAAAAATCAAAATCGAAAAGTTATACAAATGTCTAGAATCAATTATTATATTCTGTGAAATAGGAACTTTAGTAACATTCATGAAAGTTTTTGAATTTGTGGTAGGCTATTTTTCTATGGAATAAAACTTTTGGTTTTTTTGATAATAATTGTTATTTTTCCGCAATCACATTGAAAAGTAGGCTTTTTCGCTTGCCATTGACAAAGAAAAGTTGACGTTTCTGGAGGAGAGTTACTTTACGCTCGCCGAGCGTAAAGTATGGCAAAACGCTCGTTGCCCATAACAACCGATACTACAAACATAATTGTATTGACAGTGACAGTGACATCATAGAGCAACCTGGCTGGGGAGTGTTTTTGTCCTCTGAAAATCTTTTACGATCTAATAAATCGCTGTTTTGTTAAGTTCTTAATGTTTTAAATAATTAATTAGTGTGATTGCGATGTTACCGTATTAATTTTTTTTCTGTTTTTGTGCTTAATTGTTGTGCCACGTTCCGAATATTTTGCATATACTGGCCGGATGGCCCTGCTAGCTGAGGCCTTTCTAATTGTAGAATAAGAAGAAGTACATATTGATATTGACGTTTAAAATTTTAAAGTATTTGACAGGTACTTGAAATAAGAAGTATGAATTTATCAATTTTATTAGTTATAATATATATGCAAGTGATTGTAGAAAAAATGTTACATATATTGCGAGCTAAAAGTGGAATTATTGTTCTCAAGCGACCAATGTCTCCATTCCAAAAATTTCGAAATGATGGCCTTACGCTAAACGCTGACGTCAAAAACATTTGACATAATATTATTATATGCTCCAAAATGAGCCAAATAAAGTATCATTGATCGTCATATAGTCCAGTAACTGAAGACCTGAAAATAGGCAAACCTATCAATATATTTGTCCAATAGTTTTTTTT
>CAJUYG010000960.1:0-78012 GCA_910591675.1 Galerucella calmariensis | reverse complement strand
AAACTGTACGCCGTTTGTTACATTTGATAGTAGAATCATAGGAGATCGATCCAGACTCTATGGCGGTCAAAAATAATCGTTCGGAAAACCTAGGAAAATTTTTAAAAACTTTGATTTTTCACCCCCCGAAACCGTGATATGAAACTGTACGCCGTCTGTTACATTTGATAGTAGAATCATAGGAGATCGGTCCAGACTCTATGGCGTTCAAAAATAATCGTTCGGAAAATATTGGAAAATTTTTAAAAACTCTTATTTTTTACCTCCCGATACCGTGATATGAAACTGTACGCCTTTTGTTACATTTGATAGTAGAATCATAGGAGATCGATCCAAACTCTATGGCGTTTGAAAATAATCGTTCGGAAAATCTAGGAAAACTTTTAAAAACTCTTATTTTTTACCCCCGAAACCGTGATATGAAACTGTACGCCGTTTGTTACAGTTGATAGTAGAATCATAGGAGATCGGTCCAGACTCTATGGCGGTCAAAAATAATCGTTTGGAAAATTCTCCTATGATTCTACTATCAAATGTAACAAACGGCGTACAGTTTCATATCACGGTTTCGGGTGGTAAGAAATGAAATGTTCAGTTTTCCACTGCACTTTTCTGCACAAGAGAAAATGTACGCCATAGTTCTGGAACCAATGGTCGCATGATAAACTATCGTTCTGAATGGATTTGCTGCTGTTTCAAATCGCGACACTTTTTTCCCCATGGGCTCATAGTCTATAAATTTTTTTATTAATATTTAGAGTTACATTTTTAGCAAGTTTGACTTTGTTTACATATCACTTAACAGTTGACATTTATGGTATCGATATTTGGTTATCGATTCAAAATATCGAGTTGTTACTACTACTACAAAAATACAACTACAGCGACATGAACACGCCCACCAGGGCTCACGTTTGCTTCTGCCAACTGTATTCCAGGATTGTATTGGTTTAAGTGTGCGTCGTATAGTTCGTAGGGTTATAAACTTTATGTCGAATACAAATTATTTGATTTTGTTACGAGAAGGATCAGGAATAATGTGAATATCTCAAAGGTGGTATATTTCCACCCGCTTCTCGAAAAAATATCAAATAATTTCTATTCGACATGAACTTAATAACCCTACTAACTATACGGAGCATGCTTCAGCCAATATAATCTTTTAATAAATCGCTGTATTCAACGCTTTGTTCTGCTAGCTAGTACGTGCCTACAAATGGAGTGGACAAACGAGAAAAGGGTCATCTACCAAATTCGACCTTGCACAATTATGCTTTGTATATTTTTTTGTTTCCCTACGTCCTCACGTTTAAGTTCACATAACGAAAATTTTATTAGAAATATGAAAGCTCCGCAACATGTAGGTAGCCAAGCGGTCCAAGCGGATTTTGATTCCCGTACTACTCTATAAGCTTCGTCAGTACTGAACTGGGAGACCGCCGAGCGTTGTATCAACAATGGAACGGCACGCGACTACCGCAGCAGAGAGACAATGTCAGTCATAGAAGGATAGAAAAGCGAGAGATGGATTTTTATCCCATATTTTAGTGGTAGCAACCGAATTTCAATAAGGAATTGTACGGTCATAAGTAATTTGAGGATTCTGAGATTTTTATATAGTATTCATAAAGCTTCAAATTAGACTTTTTATCAATTAGTTTTTCCATTTAATCCATATTTAATCTTTACAAGGGCTCAAACTTTGCTTAATATGTGTAATTACCTCATGATTCGTATTTTTTTCAACAAAATTTGGTTAGCATTTCAAAGTTTTTATTCGATGAGAACTCTAAGTTCAACATTAATCTACATGATATATTTTTTCCTTAATTTTCAATACATCCATTACCTCAAAATTCTTTGCCAAAAATACTTCGATATTTTGTCAAATCGCTGCCGATAGATTCCCCTAATAGGTATGATAAATACATACCGGGATCGTCCTGTTCTGTGAACATTGTATGACTGAACTAAATGAATGCCAACAAATATGATTACAGTCGCTGGCTTTGCCAATTTGGCATAGTGTGGACACGCCTTAAGATATATCTGGCGGCAAGAGTGTTGAAATAAAAACCCAAGAACATTCACACAAAAGTACAATATATTTATATTCACCATTTTACAAATATTTGTTACAATTTTACGATTCTTCTGTGTGTGAATTCCACTATAGACCCACGAAAGAGACATCATCAATTTTTCTTATAATCCTATAAGAATATCACCTGTACCATAAACTCGTTTTTTGGGGCACACGATATTTAAAATCACTTTTATCCATCCATTGAATATAAAAGATAGTTCCTGTTTCCGCAATGGTATTTTATAACTACAATGACCTAATTAGTTACTCAACTAAGAACCCATTGGACAATGGTCTTGAACTTTTCTTTTAAATACCAAGCCTTCCTGACCCAATTTTCAAATTAAATTTGGAAATGTTAACACGCAAAGGAATTATGTGTTTATTAGTAGACCAGCCGCTCTAAATAGTACAGGAAATGAAGCATTAGAGCTCCCAATTTTTTCGCCCAGAATGGATTTAATTCGTGGTTGAAAGTGACAGTTTTTCGACGAAGGCAGGAAGGATAGTTCTTCATTCTCCCCCCGTTGAATCAGTTTCAACAATTTTCTTATAAGAATCTTTTTCTCCAAATTCTAGGACATACGGTTCACGAGATACGACAGGTCGGGTCGACACCCTTGATAAATAACCTTGTACAGTCCACTTGCCTTATTGGCTAAGTTATAAGTATAATTCATCCAAACTTATTGTGCCCAGGCATCACACCACTACAACATTTTTAAAATACATGAGACTGGCTCCGAGTGTCATTTCATTCCAACCCTTAACTAGACCGCCGAAAATTATGTTTCAGGGCGAATTTGATTCAAAATCACATCTATCATTATAAACAATTATGAACAATAAATGGTTTAAAAAATAAATATTCAAGTGGCGATGACAATATAAGTAATATGATGCTAAAATCTATCTGTGGTTATATTATACATCCATTGTGCCATTAGGAAGGGTATTTTCCCAGTAGGGTTGAAAAGTGCAGTAGTAAGGCCAATTTTCAAAAAAGGTGATCATTTGTTATTGGAGAACTATAGACCAATTAGTCTTTTGTCATGCTTTTCAAAAGTATTTGAGATTGCTATGTGTAGAAGACTTTTAGCATTTTTAGAAAAAAATAAAATTATCACAAATACTCAACATGGATTTCAGAAACGAAAATCAACTATAACTGCCATTTTCAATTTTGTGGAGAAAATAACGAACTTCTTGGATTCGGGAAATATAGCTCATGGAGTTTTTCTGAATCTGACGGAGGCATTTGACTGTGTGAACCATGAAATAAAATGTACAAAATGGGAATACGTGGAAGGGCACATGACTGGCTTAAGTCATATGTTTCGAATAGGTCTCAAAAAGTGTATATAAAACACGAGTCAACTGATTATTATTCAGAATCCAAACATATTGAATTAGGTGTTCCGCAGGGCAGTGTACTAGGACCTATTTTGTTCATACTGTATATAAATGACTTGCCAAATATTATTACAGATACTCGATTGTTCTCACAAATTATGCTGATGACACAAAAGTTTTACTAGCAAAACCAGATTACAAAATTCTCAAAGATGATACCTCAAATGTTATTGAAAATATTTCCAAATGGTTTAGTAACAACTCATTGCTACTGAACATAACTAAAACCAGTTGTATCCTCTTTAAGCATAGTCGTAATAAACAGAAATATCCTGAAGATATCTCCATTTGCAACACTCAGCTACAATATTCTAATTCAACAAAATTCTTAGGTGTAATATTAGATCAACACCTAAATTGAATAGAGCATGTAACATCTCTCTGTAGTAAACTCAGTAAGGTATGCTTTGCCTTAAAACAAATAAAAAATGTGGTCTATACAGTAGTCTCTTAGATGTTGTGTTCTAGGATTCTGAAATGCTTTGCTATTCGCAAGTATGTGGTGTGTGCTTCTTCCATGCCAAAGTATCTTCATTCATCTTCCTCCACTATTCCGAGCTTTTTCAGGTACCCATTCAGGCGAGAATGTTTTGTTAGGAGTTCATTGGGTTTGCCAGGCATTGCCACATAATTTTGGAACTGATACAAGAGCTTAGTTCTTTAATAGCTGCTTGACTATCCGACATTATGATAGCTTTACCTTCCATATTCTTTGTCAATATTGAACTGTGCTCACTTTCTTATGGCGTGAATTTCCGCTAGGATCTTCCTGAGGTTTTCCCAAGCTTTCAGAGTGTTTGGTTCTTGGCCCATACACCCCATCCCAGTTTTTTCTATTGCTTTTGAGCCATATCAGTCTACCATTGAATGGTATCCTTTCCAAGTCTGGTAATGGTATTTGGATTCCATTCCTTCTTGTTGCTTGATTTTGTAACGAATTTCATTGAAAAGATATAAGTACTTTTTTTCAAACTAATATAAAAGATAAAAAACATCCTTAAGTTTGCATTGGGAAGAAGTGATGAAGGATAGCTTAAGAGGCTGAATGATAGTAATTGTCTTCATATACATTATATTTTTCAGGATAAAAATTCTACCAGATTTACGAAACGCCACTACGGAAGGAACAGTTATAATGACCCTTAAAGTTGTGCAAGACACCAACGAATTCTTTTTTCATCTTCGAAACATTTCAATTGATAAGCATTCCGTTTATGTTAGATCTATCTCGCGTGCTTCTAGTCCATTAGTAATAAAAGAACAAAGCTATGTCGAGGGCGATAAATATAAAATAGCACTTAAAGAGAATTTAAAGAAAACTGAAGAGTACGAGCTTCTTGTAGGTTTTAATGGAACGCTTAATGGTCACTTGAAAGGGTTTTATAAGATTAAATATTACGATCATCAGGGAAAAAAGAGGTAAGTTTATGATTTTTATTTAAAAATCGATTGCAAATCACTATTGATTTCCACTAATGCTTTTGAGTCAAAACTTTTCAAGTACTTAACTGAAAATGACTTTTATTCTGGAGAAGAAATCTTACAGATTTCTTAATGTTTATTATATTTATTTTATTCTCAACTTTAAGTGTAAAGTGGAACTAAAACATTTATGGGCTATTCTAAGTACTGCTTTTTTTGACAAGTCTCATACATGGGCTTTTTTTGTTTGTAGTTTAAGCATGTGAAGTTGTCTTATTTGATGGATAAATTAATAATTTTATATTATTATTATATTTTTTCGTATTAAAGTAGCGAAACGCCCGAAATGACCCAACATATGCTTAATAAATTATTAAATTGATAAATAATTCTATTTTTCTTGTAGTTTGATCGCATCCACTCAATTCTCTCCAGTAGACGCTCGAAGTGCTTTTCCTTGTTTTGATGAACCATCGTTTAAAGCTAAATTTCAAATAACTATAGGTAGACCGTCTACGATGACAACTTTATCAAATATGCCGCTTTTAAATTCAAGTTTATTCACGTAAGTAACATTTCTATACCAGAAAACATTTTTTGTTTATATCCCTAGCAATAGAGTATCAAAATAGTGAAAAAATCCCAGTAAAAAACGGACTGTGCCATCTAGTGGAAGACATTACGTGGTATCATTGAACCTGATACATTTTCGACTCGCATTGTTACTTGAAACTTTTATGAACATTTAATTTTCGTTAATAACACGAAAACTTTCAAGTAATCGTAATTGTGTTAAACGATAGATTATATATAATAAAAATACAAATATAAGCAATTGAATAGGTAGTTAGAAACGAGGAAAATTCGAAAACACTGGAAAGTTCATTATTTCTTAAGAATTCCATATTTTCATCATTTTTCAAGTTATAGCGTTGAAACTTAGTGGAAATTGAGTCCTTTGTATGTACTTTAGGTGGGCTAAGAGCAGGTACCATTGGACAATTACTTTTGTTGATATTGCAATTGCAATTCTTTAATGCAATAATTTGCGTGCCTTCGCTCTGTTATATTTCGAAGCGTTTTTGCCCTACTTCGCAGCGTTTGATCACAAATGTATGTATGTGTGTATGTGTGTATTTTGGGGTGACATTCACTGAGACCTAAGAGATCTATTGTGCCTTCTTCTACTTAGTTTCTAAGGAGAGTCTCAGAACCTAGTAGTTCCTTTAGTCCTATTTCCCGGAGGAATTTTAGGATGTCTGCAGGCTTCAACTTAGGCAAATGTTTCTCTTCTATCCAGTAATCTCCTAGGTGCTGTGCTCTAGGATTCTGAAGTGCTGTGCAGTTGGAAAGTATGTGGATGGAGGTTTCTTCTTCAATTCCACAAAACCTGCATTCTTCTTCCTCCACCAGTTTGAGCTTTTTCAGGTGTCCATTCAGGCGACAATGTCCCGTTAGGATCCCTGTTAAAACTCTGAGCGCAGTTTTACTTTGACTTATGCACTCTTTTGATCTCAACAGGTTGTAGTCACCCAGAAGAGTCTTTGATTGTATAAGCCCTACTAGATCTTTTCAATGGTCAGATCTTCTCTTTTTCTCGGCTTTACTTATTTCTTCTAATATTACATTGGGGCTGATTCCGCAAAAGGGTTCAGGCCCCCCGAAAGGTATTTCAGTCCCCCTCTTTGCTAGTTAATCTGCTATTTCATATCCTTCTATTCCAGTGTGTCCTGGAATCCATAGTTAGGTTGACTATGGATTGACTCCTATCCCAGTTCCTTCTATTGCTTTTGAGCCGTCTGTGTACCATTGAATGGCATTCTTTCCTTTGATCACAAATCGAAGATAAACGTTTTGTTTCTCCATATCTGTATTTTTTTTTCAAATTAAAAATCGGATCATCTGTAACGGATCTAAACTACTGCAAAATATTGTATTGAAAAATTGCAAAAATAATTGTTCAATGGTACCTGCCCAACCAACAGTTGTTGGAGAGCAGGACGAAGCAAATATTTATGCTTTCGAAAAGAAATAAGTTTTCCTGAAAGATGACGTTTTTTGAAGTGAAAATTTTTTGTGGCCACCCACTTTGAGAAATTTTTGGTAGTGACAAAACTTATGGCCTCCGTCACCGACATGCATCATGAGAGTACGATCAATTTTTTTTATGGGGTTCGGTTATTTTTAGAAATCTCTATATCATAAGCGGGCGATTGAAATTTTAAAATGAGTTAATTCATTATTTATTTGTTAATAATTTATTTGTAGTAATTTTCTTCTATTTTAGGCTATACGATGAAGCTTTTGAAAATAATTTATTTATTGATAACAATTGATGAAAACAATATTAGTTAGCTTAGTTAGAAAATGATTCACTCTTGAAAAAAATAATGACGGTGTTTGATCCATGTTTTATAGATTAATTCGTTTGTACAAATATCCGTTGGGACATGGGCACACGATAAGTATTTTGAAAAGGGCTCATTTATTGGTATTTCCAGTTCCCATTGTTGCCTTTCTCTATAACAAACCAAAATAGATGTACAGGGTTATTCATTTTAAATTACCCACCCCCTATCATCGTTATTATTATTAAAAAAAATATTTATAAAAGTTGTTTGGTTACAGCTGAATTTTCTCAATATTCTATCAAAAGTTCAGTAGTGTGCAAATTTAAGGGGATACAAAAAATAATAGTTCTTTTTTAAATGGGACACCCTGTATATTTTACATTTTTGGAATGGTCTTTTTTTCTGATTTCAAAAAAATATAATATGTTACCCCTACCTTGTACCGTTTTTGAGTTATGAAATGTTGTGAATCTTAGTTTTAGTAATTACTGTAAATATGAAAAAAATTATTTATTTAAGTATGCTATGAAAATGACAACTAATATGTTTGATAATTGACATTTTTCATATAAAGTAATTTATGGCGTGCCGTTTTGGTATTTAATATCATCGTTTTAAAAGAGGAAAAAAATATATATCTCTCTTTTCAAACATTTTTATTCCGTAATTATTCTGTTGAAGAATTAAAATTATGTTTTTCATAATAATAATACAGGAATTTCCATTATGAAAAACATAATATAAATTACCGATTTAAAATTATGAAATACATAATAAAAATTCATGAATTAAAATTATGAAAAACATAATAGAAATTCAATTTCCATCATGTATTGAGGTTGCCTATACTACTCTAATGCAAGTACCTGTAATCGGATAGTAAACGCATTACTGCAGGATAGGCAACCTCAATACATAATGGAAATTGAATTTCTATTATGTTTTTCATAATTTTAATTCATGAATTTTTATTATGTATTTTATAATTTTAAATCGGTAATTTATATTATGTTTTTCATAATGGAAATTCCTGTATTATTATTATGAAAAACATAATTTTAATTCATTAACAGAATAATTAGGGAATAAACATTTTTGAAACAAGATATTTTTGTTTTTGTTTTTAAAACTATGTTATTAAATACCAAAACGACACGCCATAGTAATTAAAATGGTTCTCAGTAAGAAAGAAAAAGTCAAAATATATACCTATACAAAACAGGAAACAAAGATTTATTTAAGAGAATTCATAAATAATAACTTATAAAAGATATTCGAGATGTCCACCATGATTGTTAATGCATAATTGATAACACCTTATATTATTTATCATAACATTGCAGATGACTTCATTATTTTCATTTAAATTGTTAATTTCAAGTTGAATCCTTGCTTTAATCACTTGTATATTATTATTATTAATAAAATCTTTCACCTCTCTGTAAACCATTTTAATAACTTTATTTGAAAAATGTTAATTGTCAAACATATTAGTTGTCATTTTTTTAGCTTACTTTGATGAATGATCTTTCTCATATTTACAGTAATTACTAAAACTCAGATTTTCAAATTTTCAAAACTCAAAAACGGTACAAGTAACATATTATATATTTTTTAAATCAGAAAAAAAAGACCATCTGAAAAATGTGAAAATATTTTCAAATTTTCAAAACTCAAAAACGGTACAAGTAACATATTATATATTTTTTAAATCAGAAAAAAAAAGACCATCTGAAAAATGTGAAAATATACAGGGTGTCCCATTTAAAAAGGAACTATTATCTTTTGTATCCCCTTAAATTTGCACGCTACTGAATTTTTGATAGAATATTAAGAAAATTCAACTGTAATCAAACAACTTTTATATGAAATTTTTTTTTTAGAAGTAATAATAACGATGATAGGGGGTGGGTAATTTATAATGAATAAACCTGTACATTGATAATATTCTATATAACTCATTTTTTAAATATTTTAGAACCAACACGTCAGGCATTTGGAGCTGGGACGAATACCCTGAAACCCCTAAGATGTCGACGTATTTAGTAGCGTTTATGGTAATAGACTTGATAGAAAGTCCAGCAAAAGATTCGCTTATAAAATTGTGGGCAAGAAAAGATTTAATTACGCAAACTGCCCTTGCCGCGGAAATCGCTCCAAAAGTTTTGAGATTCTATGAAGAATATTTTGATATCAAATTCCCCCTTCCAAAAATCGACATCGTTGCCGTTCCAGAGTTTGGATTTAGCGCTATGGAAAACTGGGGACTCATAACATTCAGGTAATTGTTTTTCCAGTCTTACTGTATCACAAGCATTCATCAATTCAATGATGTGAAGTTGATATACACCGTGTTATCGTTCACAGGCAATATAGATAATCCAATGTTGTAAAAACTGTTGTGAATGGCAGCATAATGACATATCAGAAACTTTGCTTCAATACGTGACTATGAACAGACAGAACCTTCGGGCATCCACGGGTATTCTGACCGGTCACTGCCACCTACGAAAACACCTCTACAGACTGGGTCTGTTTGACACTTCACTCTGTAGAGGATGTGAACAGGAAGATGAGACTGTCGAACACATTCTTTGTGAATGTCCGACACTTTCTCAATTTAGGTTTTCCGTATTCGGCGAGTACAGGCTAACACAAGCCAGCATGAGGGAGCTTACTTCCGGCGACGTTATCCCCTACTTCAAACAAGTAGGCTGGATGTCGAGCCAGAAGGAAGTCTGAACCTCAGAAGGATGCACAATGGGCCAATTGTGGCCTAAGTGCTGTGGGAGTCACCCACCCTTCAAATTCCTACAGATACAGACAGAAGTATCCATCCTTATCTGAAAAGGCTGATTTAGATACTCAGGAACAATGCCTGCATTATGAGGTGGAGCACCGTCCTGTTGTCAGATCATTGTATTCGCTCTGCCAAAGAAATGTCTTCCACAAGTTCAGGTAATTTGTTTTCAAGAAAATCTAAATTCCTGTGTTTAGTCAATGTGCCCAGTATGGCCCAATCAAAAGACCATTGAGTAACCACACTATACATTTATACCCCAAACTGTTTGAATACGAGTTAAACGAATCCAGTGAGAATTTTCGTTCGACCAATAATGGGCATTGTGTGTATTAACTACACTAATGTTGTGGGAGCGGCTTTCATCACTCCAAAAATATTTGATTGTGTATTAGTAAGGGATTGTCGGCAATCATAACATCGATTAGAGATATGAACTCTATTATTCTGTCGAAATCCGTAGGCCCCAGTTCTTGAACTTAATTTAGTTTGAATAGGTGATATTTGGGATGTTTCAAATTCCTCTGTTTCGTGCTTATTCCTAGTTTTTCAGGATTGACACCAACATACGCAAGTTCATTCATTACACTATCATCAGTTCTCACGGTTTTTGTTTGAGAACGAACTGCAGCGCATCTTCCGTACAAATTTTGGAAACACCATGTGTGATACCTGCGGACGTTGAGCAAAACGTTTTTGGTATAAACGGGTCGCGAAACAAAAAATTAATCTACTTCTATCTTGTGTTATTTTTAAAAGCAGAGGCGGAAGTATTAAGGATAATTAGGTAAAAAAAATATCATAAAATAATAATTTTTTCAGTGCTACTATGAAAAAATCAACAAGTATGTTCTATCGTTTTTAAAAAAAAGTGACAAGCAATTTTCAACGAAACTATACTGGGGGTGCTATTTGAAAATAAAAAGTGGGGGGTGGCTGCCAAAGAACTGTTAAGTGAAATAAAGTTTCTGTCATTAGCAAAGGAATTTTGCTGCCATTCCCAACAGTTTTGGGAATGGCATTGGATTACCTTTTCAATTAAACTAGATATTGCCTGTGAACGATAACTCGTGACACCTTGTATATTTTGTATTGTTTCAATTTCAAAGGGAAGATGTTTTATTATACGATCCGACGACTGCAACAAACGAGGATAAAAGACGAACTGCTACGGTTTTATCCCATGAAATCGCCCATCAGTGGTTCGGTAATTTGGTCACGCCGACATTCTGGAACGACTTGTGGTTGAAAGAAGGTTTCGCTAATTATTTGGTTTATTTGGGCGTCGATGTGGTGAGTAGAAAAAATATTTATTAGTTTTTTGCTGGAAATTTTAAATTTTAGTGGTGACATAACATTCTCTAGATCATTTTTTTTTTCAAAAAACATCGTTTCATATGGCAGAAACAGAATATGAGACGTGGAGTGTTTGCACCAGCTTAATCTATGGCTTGGGCATTTCGCAGTTCATCGCATGCGTTCTCAATTCTCTCTAAAGTTGAAGTTGAATAACCTTGAACATGGTAATCGACTGAAATAAAATCTGGCGCTCTTACAGGCCAGTTGTTGGTAAGAGCCTCTGTGCTGTAGGTACAAAATGTGTACCAACACTACCAGGAGAATGGGTTTATAACCAGACGATCCGGATCTGGGTGGAAAAGAGTCACGAGTTGAAGAGATAATCCGAGAGATAATCGGTTTTTGTTGATGCCAAGTTTGCGGAATAGAACAGCTTCTGAGGTTTTGATGAAAAATCAGCTTCAAGAGGCTAGAAATGCTAATGTTACCGAATGGACAGTTAGAAAAAGGATTTGTGCTAATGGATTGTTTTACGAAAGGATGTCTACAGGGACAACATTGAACCGCCAACATCGAATTGCAAGATGAGAGTTTGCTCTAAATCGTTTGGCATGGAACGATGATGACTGGAGCAAGGTAGTCCAGACGAAGAAGGCCCGGATAAAGATACGCCCCCGTTTGTATTGACCATAGACGTAAATTTAAAGGTGGTTATGTTATAGTTTGGGCAGGTATCACTTCAAAAGCACGTACAGGGTTGGTATCCGTAGGGAATGGCTCTCTAGCAGCTCACAGATATGTAACGGAGGTCCTGGAATATCATGTTGTGCCTTTCATGGTTACAATGGACGAGCAAGGCATTTTCATACAAGACCAGGATTGTGAGTAAATATCTAGATAAAGTAGGAATTGAACGGTTCAATTAGTCAGCGTGAATTCCAGATATGAATACCATCGAACATGTCTGGAATGAGTTAGGACAGCGTATCCGAATGCATACACCAGCCCCAAGAAGATAAATGCTATTGAAGGAGTGGAATGGAAAGGACATGCGGATGAGACTGTGATCCTCAATTTAATTCAAAGTATGCCTCGTTGAACGCGAAAGCGGAGGAAAAGATAGTGTAGACGGATATTTCTGATGACTGAGCAAATGCTAATGCATTCCGGTTTTTTTTTTCAATAATTCAGTACCTACCAGATTATATTTTGATCTAAAGCAGAAATCATAGTTCTTGATAAAAATTTTTCCAGTTTTTCTGCAGCTATCCTATATAAAAGTACGTTTTTGATATATAATTATTGTTTTTAGGCAGAGCCAACATGGAAATTTAGCGAAGAATTTATTCCCAGCGAAACTATGGTAGCAATGAAAGAAGACGCTTTAGAAAGTTCCAGACCGATATCTTTTGACGAAGCGAAAAATTCGAATCAGATTCGGCAATTTTTCGATCCCATATCGTATAGTAAAGGTAAATATTTTTAGTTGAAATACATATGGTATTTTTTGTTGTATTATTCCAAAAGGGTCTTATTAAATTTTAATGAATAATGGCCTGCTGCACCCACGTCTATTTAAAGTGAAATGAAGGAGAAAAATCTATAAAATTTGAAATTAAAATTGAAAATAACAATTTTTTGGCATTTTTAGATGTTCTTATCAATAAAACACCTACAGGGTATGAAACAAGTGTTTATCGTAAGCCAAAACACACTAATAGGTATTTGAATTTTGAATCAAATCATGCTATAGGCGTTAAAAAAGGGGTAGTAAAATCTTTATATGATAGGGCCAGAATCATTTGTTCTAATGATAATAATTTCACATAGGAGAAAACTCTACTAAAAAATGTTTTATATGCCAATAATTACCCGGCAGAATTTGTAAATGAAGAAATTAAGAATATAAAGAAGGGCTCATTGTTAATACCCCATAATAATAACACTAATATTAATAATTCAGCTAACATAATTTTTAAAAACTTGACAATACCGTATGTTAGGGGTTTATCAGAAAGAATTAAGAAAATTGGTAATCAATTCAATATTCGAACTAGCTTCAAATCTAACTATACGTTGAGATCTATACTAACAAAAACAAAACCAAAAAATGAAGAACAATCTTCAAAAAATTGCATATATCAGATATCTTGTGAATGCGACAAATTCTATTCAGGTGAAACATCTAGACCATTGAAAGTCCGAATAAGTGAACATAAAAAATATATCAAAGATAGGGAGCTCTTTAAGTCAGGTATTTGTAAACATGCTTGCGAAGAGGGGCATAAAATTCAATGGGATTCGACAAAAATAATATTGAAAGAGCCCAATAATAAAAGACGAAAAATCAAAGAAAGTACTTTAATACAACTAAATGCAGATAAATGTGTAGCTAGTATTTCAGCCGAATGTAGTCAAATTTGGTTACCAATGTTAGAAAGAGAAATTTCCAATAATCAATTACCTGCGTTATCAGGATAGCATCATAAGTTTTTATCCAGGTTTTCTTATGATTTATCATTAGAATAGTTGTAAATCGATACACACTTCAATACCCAAAGTCACCAAACTGAGCCATACATATTTTGAAAAAAAAAATAATTATACACAAAAAAGTAACAACAAACGCGTTTTATTAACAACATTTCCAAAATAAGCGAAAAAAAAGCGCTATCCCAATAAAAACCGTTCCTGGAACGTGCACTTCAGTGGATTCCATTTCTAGTAGACTATCATATCTTTGGAATGTCATAAAATAAAATATTTATTTCACAGCTTATCAGAGATGTGATCTACTATGAATGGACCTTAAGAAAATTTGACAACAAAGTTTTGTAGTCTTAAACTTCAAAATATTATTGATTGTCTAGTTGTCATATTTTTTCGTTGTGTCAGATAGGGACCAAAAAATTATTTTATCATCATTTAATCTTTACAAAGGTAGCTGGAACGCTACCGAAACGTCGAAATAAAAAATAAAAAACATTATTGTGGTTTCATTCCCAAAAAATAAGAGAAAAAATAATAAATAATGCCACAAGGAACTTACAGAACAAATTACTGAGTTAAAACCTGGTTTAAATGTAAATTTTGTGCTGCAAAAGACATTTTAATGCTAATAACCCACAGAACTTTAGCTAGCTTGAGATTATAAACCTGAATTATTTAAACATCCTTAACTAGTTTGTTGGTGCAACTAACCCTAAGACCCAATTTTTGTTTTGTTATAACATAATAGTATAATCAATTGTAATAAAATCAATAAACGATTCTAGGTGCAGCCATAATACGAATGATGAGTCACTTCTTGGGCGAAGACACTTTCAAAGCGGGACTTATAAATTTCTTGAAAAAATATCAAAACTCGAACGCTAACAGAAACGATTTATTCGAAGCACTTACAGAAGAAGCCCATGCCAGAAATATACTTGGATCGAACGAAACCGTCAAAACCATCATGGACACGTGGGTAGAAAGAGCAGGCTATCCTGTGGTTAACGCAATTCCTAATTACGAAGAAAATAAATTGAAAGTATTTCAAGTAAGTTATACTTACGTCTCTTACAGCAGTAAGCGCGAGAAGCGGGCCCCCATTTCGGCATTCTCGTTCAAAGTTCCTCAATAAAGATGTTACCATCTCTTGACATTTACTGTTCAGCTGCTTCGGCATTTTATTAACTATATACTGTTAATTTGCTTGAATAATTAGTTATGAAAATAACTGTTGTTTTAATTTTAAAGAAACAATGAATTTGAAAGCTCCAAAAAAAACTTGTAAATATTGGACGATGATCGAATGTCAATAAACGTCAAAACAAACTGGGGAATTTCACCAGTTGATCTGACAACGTCTTGAAGTTTTTTCAACCCGTTAGCTGTAAACTGCCCTGACTGTTGAGGATCAATTGTATTTACGGTTGGTAAATTAATATTTATTCTGATAAGCAGGAATGTAACTAAAAATGGCATCATCGTCTTTTTATCGTAAACATATCACGGCAAACTTCGGTTATATAATCATTTTAATCATTTTTAAAAGAGACCTAGCTCCAAAATGCAGAATAGGCTTTCTCAGAAGCCTAGATTTTTAGATAGATGTGAAGTAGAAAAAACATCTTATTGGTCGCAGTGTGTTTTAACTTAGTCTACTTGGATGTTTGAAAATTCTGAAATTCAACTGATCAAAGGTCAATGCTAGACAAAAAAAGACTCCGGCCAATTTTTTTAGATTGTCGTTGAGCGCCAATGAAACACTAATTGAGTTCAATGACGTTAAAAAAATGATGTTGAATAATGAAAAAAAAATTTAAAGTGAATAATGCAGGTTCTTGCCTAACTAACCAATAAATTTGGAGGTAAACTAAGCCAGTTCACAGGGCTTTGTTACCTTATTGAT
Source organism: Galerucella calmariensis (assembly GCA_910591675.1). Taxonomy (NCBI): domain Eukaryota; kingdom Metazoa; phylum Arthropoda; class Insecta; order Coleoptera; family Chrysomelidae; genus Galerucella; species Galerucella calmariensis. Next base: position 62,245 of record CAJUYG010000960.1, on the reverse strand, counting down.
GTAAAGAAAAAAAATATTTTTTTAGCAAAACTAGAAAAAAAAATAGGAAGCAATTTTAGGGCGCCACTAATTTTCTTTCCTAAAAGAAAATTAGAAAGAAAATCAAATCTAAAGGTCAGCTAACTTTTAATCTGTTTAAAAAAAGAAAGAACTTAAAGTTTCTGTATAATAAATAAAACTAATACCTAAAAAATGTATATAATTGAATATTGAAATTACAAAAAAAATGGGTTAGTAAACCATAAGAATATATAAAAAAAATACTTAGCATTAATACATATTTTCTTTGGAATTGAAGTTGAACTGTAACTATTGATGTGCTTCTATGGACTGCATACAGGAAACGGTAATTTAGGAAACTATGTCCAGGAAACTGTAGCTTTGGAATATTGTTTAGCAGGAACTTTATGTCTCCAAAAAAACTTGTAACTATACAATCGATAAAAGAATTTCTAGAAACTTCTAGGTACTATTTGTCTCCCAGGAACATTTATAGGTATTCCAAGAACTATTTTAGGTATTCCATGTACTGAGTTCCAGGAAACTGTGTCCAGGAAACTGTGTCCAGGAAACTTGTGACCAGGAAACTGTGCTACAATAATTATTTCGGTATAAGTAAAAAAAAAGTAACAAAAAAAAAATTTTGCATGAGGATATCTGTCCAGCTCAATAGTTACAATTTAAAAATTGAACCTAAGGATTCATCCTGGACAAATATATGATTTGAATTGAAAAAAATATAAGGAACAATACTTTTAAACTAAAAACATCTAATACAAAACTTAGCCAGATAGGAGAGGAAAGGTATAACCATGTGGCTTCCAAAATGGGTATCCATTTAGTACAAAAAAAATTACTCATTGAATATTAATATTGAATTATGAAATTTTTAAAATATGAATGTAACAAGAGATAACATACCAGTAATCCAGATAGGTACTTTAAAGATAACCGGTAACAGAAAAGAATTTTTATCAGAGGACTACTGCACAGTTCCAACTTGCTATGTCAACAGACGATGAGAGAAGACCTGCCGGTACCTTTCTCATCCTTATTTAAAGACCATTCGAAATTTTAAATTTCGCGGTAAAATACCTCTTGAATATTGATTTTTGGTCTACTAGTTTATTCCACCACAAATCATAAAAGTGAAATAATTTATTAAATATTTGAATGAAATATTTTTAGGTAACATATATAGACTATTCCACCAAAAATCAAAATTGTGAAGAAATTGCACGTTTTTAATATCTGAAACAAAGTTAACGTTTCACAGTCCAGTTGCAACAAGCCGATTCTTCGCAAATTTGGTGATACTAAACTGAGATGGCATATACAGTATCCGCCAAAATAAACAGTACCGAAAATAAAAATAAAAATTTTTAATTTCTGTAATGTAAGTGTTCAAAATGTTCACCATTTCGACGCAAACAAGCTTCATATCGATTTTGTAAGTCAATAAACATATTTATAAAAAGTGGTTGATGTAACTGCCGAAAAATATTTTGTATTCTTTCCCGTAGTTCGGCAATATTCGCCGGCGGATTTTCCGAGTGAAATATTTTGTCCTTCATTATGCCCCAAATGTAGCGTCGGGTGGCGTCAGATCAGGTGAATGAGAAGGATATTCGACGTCTGTTCCCCGAGAAATTATTCTATTATCGAAATGCTGACGGAGTAAGTCTAAGGTGCGCACAGCTGTATGGCTCGTTGCACCATCTTGTTGGAACCATTGTGTGCGAAACTGTAGATTTCGTGCACGGCAAAAGTTATTTAGATCTCTCACAAAAGGTATAATAATTTTCTCTCTATAACGCTCTTGGTTGACAGTAAGTGGATTCTGATTATCATCTTCAACGAAATAAGGAACAATCATTCCATGACCAGATACCGTGCACCAAACGGTAACTCGAAGACTGTGGAGTGGTTTCTCTACAATAACATCAAGACGTTCAAATCCAAGGAATCTGGTTGTTTGTCGATTAATATAGCCGCTAAGATGAACGTGACTCTCGTCTGAAAACCATATGTTTTTCAAAAATTCGGGATCTTCGTAAATTAAACTCAACATGCGACCACAGTAAATTTCTCTTGCACGTTTGTCCGCAGCATTTAGTCGTTGTCCAACTTGAATACGGTATGGATAACCACCAATTGATTTGAACATGCGACGTAAGGACGTTTCACTAATGTTGAGTTTACATGCAGTTCTTACAAGACTTCTTTGAGGTTAAAAACACGTCCTTCATTTTCGTTAGTGCATACTGTTTTTCGGCGACCTGAAGAACCTTTACGTTGACACAATACACTACCAGTGCGACGAAATTTTTCAACAACAGCTAACATCCCACTTTCACTAGGAGCTGCTTTATTAAATTTTTGTTGATATTTTATTGACACCTGTTCTAAGCTTGGACCATCATTACGACCTTTTCCGTATGAACGAAAATAATGCTCTACCAAAAAAACTCTTTCTTCCGTTGTTAGAACCACTTTTAAATCAAATTTAACTGCAGCGTACTATTAATATATCAACTAATGACAATTAAGTCAAATATGACAAATCCATATTACATAAACAACTCCACAGCATTCTCTGCTTCGGTACTGTTTATTTTGGCGGATACCGTACAATGGAAGTTCCAACGATTTACAAAATGTTAAGTAATGTTTACAAAAAAGTGACGTAACATGTTAACGATTGATGTTCTTGTTGAGACGACAGATTGTTATTTTTTGTATTCATATTTTGACAAAAATAAGTATATTAGCACGTGTGATGTCAAAACTATCGATTCTGGTAAAATCTCAGTATATATTCATTACTTAATATCATTATTTTAGTGATTTTCAGTTATTGTACACATGTCTATTAATAGATGTCAAAGATAGTAGTTTAATACTATTATGACTCTTTACAAATTTGAAAATTACTTTTTTAAAAACAGACCGTTCACTAAAATGCTGCAACTACTTTCCTGGCTACCCAAGTAACAAAAATTGATATATAAATGTTATAAACACCTTTATAAAATCATGTTTGGAAGGTGAATGGTGCCTTAAAATGTGAAATAAGCATATATACAGAGCTTATTCAGCTGTTATAACTCTAAATAGGCCCACGTTAGGCAACCATTTCATAAGGGTATTACGAGCAACTGCATTATAACTGTTCTATAGCACTTCTATGATATTCTTATAAAGGTATGAAATACCCTTTATACGACGTTTATATATCCTGACCTCCAAACCGCAGTAGTTATGGACACTCTTATAAAGTTACTGTTTAAGGACCACAGAAAGGTAATTTAGAAGTTGATATACCATTAATATGACGTTAACACCTACATCATCAGAAACAATATTTTCAGAAGAAACCTTAATACTTATATAACTTCAATATTGCTGAATAATAGAAACATCAATATGTACTTAAAACTAATGCAACTGTCAATCTGCTCCGCCAATTTAAGTAGGTATGGCGTATATCTTAACTTCGGCGATATAGTGCAAAGGGACACAGGAGTACCTGAAAACTGGCATGCGAAGCAAATTTTACTGTGAAAATAGATTACGGTACCTCGAAAAAACACAACGCGCCCGTTATTTTATCAAAAATAAAAATTTTTCTGAAGCATTAATTTATTTGACAATGTTTTTTTAAAAGCGATAATTACAGTCTTCCAGACAAAACTAATTTCTGTGAATAGAGCAGCTTATTTTAGTACATAATTTTTATACAATTTTTCAGAATTATTCATTTTCCATCAAAATAGAATTCTCGCAATTAGATTGCAATATGGCGGTAATGGGTATGAGAAAATGCAAACCGCTAGTTCAATAGTTTTATGAAAGGAATTTAAGAGCTTATATAACCTCATTAACTCCTTAATATGGATAGTTTGATAAATGTATCTATTTTAAGTTAACGCCTCTTTACAAATAATCGGTGTTGCCGATTTACCTACTTGCTGGTTATTATCAAGTCTGACATAGTTATACATTATGTATTAATACAATGTCTATAATAGCAAAATACTTTTCGTTAATAACTGTTGTAGGTACCTATGTAAAATTTTCTGTAGTCTATATTTTATCTCTCTCTGGTGACATTTTATTTTTTATTTTCAAAGTTATTATATGTATCTATCTATAATTAACTTAACGTTTGTCAACACTGTTTTTTTTAACCGGCATGAGCCATCACTTGGTTTCTCCTCCGTCAAGAGCAGTGGGAATTGGAGTTAGTCCTGACCAAGTCTACTTTCTTATTTCGCTAAAAGGTGATTTAATCGTTTCATCATAGTGGTTAAAACTACAATTTTTGAAATTGTAGGTGGTATATCTTTGACATATTCTAAAACCATTTTTATTGGATTTTCAATCCCGTTATGCCAATATTCCCCCGAATCAAATGTTTTTACACTTATGTTAGGTGGTGTTTGTGAAAAAGTCCTTGGATCCTTCGGTAACGCTGCACTTGACAATCGGTTGTTAACAATATTTGAGAGTTCTTTCAGAGCAGTATCTATGCTTCTACTTATGCCGTACTTACTGCCCACGATCTTAATTTCGTTCTGAACTGATAGTTTAACTCAAACTTAGAAATCATTTGAATTTTTTCCCTCATCTTGGCAATTTTACCTTTTACCTTGCGTTTAAAGTTACCACTTTTTTTAATATTTTTTTTGTAATCTCACTCATGATGACAATGTACTAATTGAATAGCACTTACAGAACTTTTCAATCTTAGGTTAAACTTGTTATATAGCACCGCTATTGAGCTACAATATTTTATAAAAGTATCACATGTCCCTTTCTAAATAATTGTCAGAAAACGACATCTGATCCCGTGGAGTTTATCAACGCTATTTTGCTTGAATCACCAAACTATAATATGAATCAATTATATAAACGTTTACAAAGTTTATAAAGTATGTACTAAAAAGTGTAAAGAATATCTTTCTATATTGCTTAATGGTCATCATCGAAGGGTGTATAAACCAGTTAAAAAACTGTTATATAGAGGTCTTCTGATTATGTTCTAAGATCGCTTTTATAACAATATAATAGAACTAACTAGTAATATAAGCAATTTGGTATTCCAGAGTTGTCTAATAAACCAAAAAAGCTTTCCGTTAAACCGTTATAAATCAGTAACATAGCATTTTGGTAATTAAACGGTTACCAACATGTTACTTGAGTATATATCACCAAGGACAATGAATTGCACTTCTAAGCTAAACGGGGTTGATATAAGGAACAGTATCATTTGTAGACCGGTTTCGGCGTAATTCCGAATCATCACTACAAGGTAGATCCACATGCTCTGAGAGCATAAATCTGGACTGAATGCAATGCTGAATTCACATTATCCTCAGTAAAGGATATGTTAAAATTGCAATAACAGCGCCATCCCCGTATCTTACTAAAAAAAAATTATTTGACAAACAAAAAACCATCTCGGTTTTGTGGTTATTTACGTATTTACTGTCTTCTGTAAATAATTGTCACTTAAGTAGTTATTTTTTTTTTCAGAAACGATTTTATTTCCGACAAAAAGACGAAAAATCATCTTGGTGGATTCCACTTTCGTTTACCACAAATGAAAATTCAACAATTAACGAAACGTCTCCGAAATTTTGGCTGAAAGGCGAATACGAAGCCGAGATAGACGTCAATCTCGCCAACGCTAAATGGTACCTTTTAAATCTACAACAAACAGGTAAGGATACAAATGATACGATATCACTAATTGACAAGTCGGATAGTTATGATATATGTACCATACTATATTATTTAAGGTTATTTTATTGTCAATTACGATGAGAAAAATTGGATGAATCTTATCGATAACATCATGTTATTACCTACTACGATCAGAGCGCAACTTATAGCCGATTCCATGGATTTGGCGAGAGCTAACTTAATAAGCTACGACATACCTCTTAAAATGATAGCACGAATGGCGGTGAACGATAAGGAGATCATGTTCGTTCCGACTTGGATAGCATTCGAAAAGTTGAAATACTTGAGCGATATTTTATCATTCACCCCCGCTTTTGGTTTATTCGAGGTAAGTGTAAAGAAATTCTAGCAATTTATTGATTACACTTTAATTACACACACAGTAAAGCTTTCAAAAGGAATTGATGTCTTTCTTCCTGGCACTTTATTGTGTCCTATTTTCGCTGGTAGAACAACTTTCTTCAATATCACTGTCAAGAAATGCATCCTTTCATTTACTTTGTATCGTATCTTCTACAGGGGAATAACGTTTATTTTTACCCAACACTCGGTATCCCATATACCGTAGGTAAAGGTGGGTCGTTATACAGTGCTATTCAAAAGTTCCCTCCTCCCTCGTATCTTTTGAACGGCTACACTTAAATTAATAAAATTTGGAGGGTGAAAATAAAGTGTTGTAAACTTCTCTACGAATGGTAACTGGTGACGTAATAGTAATAGATGACGTCACAGTGCCACTCAGGCCAATAATTTTAAATAGGTCCTTATGGCAAGTGATATCTCGTTTGAAAGGCATTGACATTGGCTACATAGCCATATTAATTTTGTTTGGGTTTTAACTAATTTTGACGGATAGATTAAATAAATACCAAAATTATTGAAATTATTTGTTTACATTTAATTAATCAAATATCAACAATGGATTTTTATAGCAAGTGTTCGAAATGCGGCTCCGTCTACTTCCCGACAGTAATACATCCTATTAGTAAACTCTTGTCGTACTCGTTCGAATGTGTTAGCTGAAATTGCATTGCATTCTTCAATAATTCTTTCTTTCAAAACGCCAATGCTATCTGGTGCCGTAGTATAAACCTTAGATTTCAAGTACCCTCATAGAAAAAAATCTAATGGTGTCAGATCTGGTGACCGAGGTGGCCATTCTATAGGACCTCGCCGGCCAATCCATCTACCTCCATATTCTTCATCCAGGTAACGTCTTACTGCACCATAATAATGTGCAGGAGCACCATCTTATTGTTGAAATGTTATTTCCAGATGGCCGAACTCCGAACTCATCTGAATTATCTTCCAAAATTTCCAGAATTAACTGCTCAATTGCATTTTGTAACATCTCCAGATACACTTCTCCGCTTAAATTTGAATTTAGGAAAACAGGACCAACTATGTGGTTTCCCAAAATACCTGCCCAAATACTGACTTTTTCTGGAAATTGGGTGTTGTTCACGAAAGGTGTGAGGATTTGTGTCACTCCAATACCTTACATTCTGTGTACTCACATTTCCATTGAGGCAAAAAGTACTTTCGTCACTAAAACAAATTGTTTTTGTGTAATGTGGGTTTTGGCTAATTTTATTTTTCATACATTCACAGAATTCGAGTTTTCTGTCGGGGTCGTCATCTGAAAGGTGGTGCACTTGTATGGATAAAATTTATTTTTAGCCAACACTCTCTGTACTGTACTTTTACTTACTTCACAGATAGACGCAGCTTTAGTTGAAGAGGAAGTGGGGTTTACTACCATTTCAGCAACTATATCAATTTTTTTATCATCACTAAATGTTGGTCGACCAGATCGTTTGGCATCTTGAGCACTACCTGTTGCTTCAAACTTATGAAGAAGCTCCCTCAAATAAGTTCTCGAGATAGGGCGATCTGGATATCTCTCATTAAATAAACGTTTCGCTTCATGGAGGTTCTTTCTAGATTCACCAATTATTAAGATAGCTTCTACTTTGTCGGCTTGAGTACGTACCATTTCGCCTATGTAAACAACAAATACTATTAAATGAATATCGTCAATTTTTTTGACAACTAACCAGAGGCGGACTGAAAAATCTTCAATATTTAAATGTGAAATAATAATTTTGGTAATTATTCAATTTATCCGTCAAAATTAGCTTAAACCCAAACAAAATTAATATGGCTATGTAGCCAATGGCAATGCCTTTCAAACGAGATATCACTTGCCATAAGGTCCTATTTAAAATTATTGGCCAGAGTGGCACTGTGACGTCATCTATTATTATTACGTCACCTGTTACCATTCGTAGAGAAATTTACAACACTTTATTTTCACCCTCCAAATTTTATTGATGTAAGTGTAGCCGTTCAAAAGATAAGAGGGGGGGAGTGGACTTTTGAATAGCACTGTACTTATATAATAGATATCTTGCACATTTTTTCATTCTACTGAAATTATAATCTAGACATAGTTAATAGATCATTCATCGAAGGATTTTCTGTAATTTCTGAATTTAAAAAAGTTAAGAGGGTTTGAAATTCTTAATATTTAGGTGCGCGCGAAAACACCAGCTCAAAATTTCCTAGTGCATGATGTCATGGAACAGTAAGGTCGCCGTACAGGCAAATATACATATGCGCTGCGAACAAGGAATCGAATCGCATGTAGCTGCAGTGAATGTTTTCAGAAGATTTTATCATAGCAGTAAACTAATGCTGGTCAATACTTCACCTCTCGGTCTCCTAACTCCGCTCCCTCTATTCCAATCTCTTGAATCCTACTAAAAAATTCCTTCCAATGCAGCTAAAGCGGCTAGGAAAGCCCCTAGCACGTTACTTTCTATAACGTACTTATTCATTCATATACCATAGGGTTAAAAGTGTGAATTATAATTTTGATAAATGCAGCTGCAATAGTAATGTACAGCGGACAGATCGAGACGTGAACGGTGGGAGAACTTCGAGATGCGCGAAGCCACAGTCAGTGTTAAACAGAGAAAGTATTCGGAAAACAGAAAGGCAAACATACGATGATGCGGACTTTGATGATGCGGACTAAGGGGTAAATGCAGAGATTTACTTATTGGAACTAACTTGTGATTTATTTTGTATTCTAAAATTTTTATTCATTTGTCTAAAATTTGCAATACTATTAAATTATTTGTACTAAATACGTATTTAAAATGTTTGATGAGTAAAATTTAATCTGAATAAATTTTCTTAATAGGTAAATCCTAAAAGTATATTTCATTGTCACAGATAGCGATAATAATTATTCTAAAGAACCCAAACCATCTACTAATTACATATTGGTTGAAGAATGTACTTTCTAATCTAATATTGATGACATTTTAATGTTAATAGGCTATTAACACAATTTTCTCTCAAATAACCTATTAATATTCAGAAAAACTAACTAAGTACAATGAGTAAATAATTACCTTCGGCAAAATAAATTTAAATAAATGTGTAAAATGCGTTTATTTGTTGGTCGAACACCAATAAATTAAACAATATTTGATAATGTTAGTTACATAGGAATTAATAAAATCAATATAAAAATCAACGATACAAAAAACAATTATTCAGAGTCAGAATCACTGAGTTCCGTTTCAGTTTCCAATTCAGAATCTTCACCCAAAAAATTAATAATAAAATTGTCTGTAACTTCGTATATCCAAGGTTCTCCTTCCATGAACTTTTCTTCCCACTTTATCGCATGATCACAACGTTTTTTCCATTCATCAGCACCAAATTCGTCGAAAAAGTTATCACATAACTGTTGAACGTTTGTAATATTGAATGATACATTTTTAAGTGCCACATACTGTTTAAGAGATGCCCATACCAACTTAATGGGATTTAAATCTGGGTTGTATGGCGGCAATCGTAAAATATTATGGCCATGTTGTGTCAACAACAGTTCATCTATCTCATATGTGATGAATGTTGGCTTATGACGTTTGATAACTTTATATAAATCGACCTTGAGCATGTTACTGTCGAAGTAAATATTTTTTGATCTCAACCTGTCCATCATAACTTGTTTCCTGCTGTTCGAATTATGTGCTTTATCTTTTCGAACGTTATGATAAGGAGCATTGTCAATTACTAGCACCGACTTTGGAGGCAAGTTAGGAATTAATTTTTCAATCAACAATTTTTTGTAGTTCTCATAATTCATCTCGTGATGGTAATCTCCTGTAGTGGTATTAGCCTTAAAAATCAAATTAGCCTTCCCAATGAAGCCTGTTTCATTCCCAGCGTGAACAATAATCAATCTTTTTCCTTTTGATATGGGTCTTGTTAGTTCTTCATTGGAATTGTCATTCCAACAAGTACCCACGGTATGAGTACTGTGAATGTATGTTTCATCCATATATACAATCGGTCTTTTTTCATTTCTATAACTTTTAATGGCACGTTAATAAGACACTCTTAATTGACGAATATCGTGCTTTTCCATTACAATTTTTCTGTTGGTTTTTGTTTTTCTCCAACGAAAGCCCATTGATTTTACTACTTTCCGAAAAGAATCTGTTCCTCCTCTATATCCTGTTTCTTTAAATGTTTTCAAAATATTCGGCATTGTAAGCACAATTTTGTCAACTGTAAAATTATTTACAATTATTCTATGTAGTACACCTTTATCTGCATCGTCTAAGTCGGTCATAGGATTCTTAGTCTTTTTTCTTTTTTCTTGTGGAATGGTTGATTGAGATTGTTCTGTTGGATTTCCGGAATAATGTGGTCCTACCATTCTTTTATATTTCTTGTTGTGATAGGTGTGTGCTTCTTTTTGTTGGGTTTGCTGCATTTGTTGCTCCGCGTCGACGTTTTTTCCTCCTCCTTACTTTTTGCCACTGTCCATTGTCATCTATTTCCATTTCTTCTTCCGAGAACGAGGATCCACTGCTTTCTGAAGGCATTTCAGCGTTTTTCTCGTGCTTTTATATTTTTTCCTTTATTTACTAATAACTTCAATTTGATTTTAAATACTATCGTACTAACTTATTTATAGAGAGCAGGCCAATTTACGTCCTTCCTCTATGAATGTTAGATGGAGATGTAAAGGATGCTTTGGAACCAGCATCTATTTCCTTTTTTCATTCACAATTCTTCGAATACTTGATTCAGACACACCCGTTGCAGCAATAACTCGTTCATAAAACTTATCGAGAGACATTTTTAGCACTCCTGTAGATTTTTTTTCCTCCGTATATTTAAATACATTAGCGACCACTTCACAAGTTTGACTGTTCAAACTGTGTTTATTTAGTTTACTTTTAAACTCCATCACTCACTTAACTAACTCAATCCGGCACTGTACAAAGATGTTTATCGCTCGAAACAACATTAAAGAATGATTTCTGAGGTCTAGCACGATCGAATTTCGTGCGCATTTCGTGAGCGCACTTCTGACCGTTCACGTCTCGATCTGTCCACTGTACCTATTCAGACACGTGAAACTATCTAAAATAAACTTTGATGAATAACAATGTTCAAGACAATCTTTCATTTTCCGCAGCTTTTTTCAAAGTTCGAGGCCGAGGTAAGACTTTTGGGCAACTTTAATTCTACTGCCTTTCTTAGTATCCATACCTCAACTCCATAAAGCTCCACCGATATTAAATGTTTACACATAATCTCCACTTCCGTTTGGTTTGAAAAAAATGTTTTTAAATATAGTGCAGGGGGAGTATTATCTATTTTTTATTTTGATATAAAAACCAAAATCAAATCTATATTCGGAAAGTTTGAAAAATTTGTTTGACAAAGAAATACTAATAATACCCCAAAAAATTTTCTAAGGCAGTCATGTTGTTCCATACAGCCAAAGCTGTTGAAATAAAGAGTAACTGGAGACTGAATTGGTATGACCCATGATTACTTAAGTCTACATTTTGGCAGGTTACACAGGATATGTCTGAGAACTCCCATCTGCATATTTCTGGCGACCAAATGGTTGTGTATACTAGTCAGAATTGACCGTTACATGTTTTAACAGTGAAGGTTAATTTAGGTTTGTGATAAGTGGATCTATTATGCTCTCTACTTAATAGTTTGGAGTATTGCAGTTTCTGGATAAGATCACTTGTGACGTCTTTCCTTGCGAGTGTGCCTTCTCGTTACCAGTAACGTTGAATCTGCTATATGAAGCTATATGGGTAAGGAGCAGAAGTACATTTTTTTCGAAATTCGTTGAAATTCTCACCCCACACCATTATCGCTTCCAAATTCCGGAAAGCAGCTTACGTTAAACAAAAGACATAATGTTCAGAAATTTAGAGGCTAAGAGCAGTTTTACACTCTGTAACAGCTGTTGTTACCAGCTCGGTGCCAATAGTTTTATTAGCTCCGTAAATAAAATCATGTTCTAAATGATGATTATTTTTTGGTAACCGATCTAAAATATAACACTTTTTGATATCATCAAAGGATACAAGCTGTATTACACATTTCACAATATTTTCTAGCTGTTTACCCGATATTAGATTCAAGATTGTCTCATAGACTTCGAAGACACATCCATCAAATAATCAAAATAAAATAGAAAATGTACAGTGATTGGGGTATTATTAGGTTTTTGACAACCAAGATGGGTATAAACATAATTCAAATGACCCTGTATAGTTATTTATAAAAGTATGAGTTTAATCATTTCTATTTATTCGAAAAATGGAGTGGAGTTTGTGTATTTTGAGTGGTCTCTATTGATGTTAGTTAGCTTAGCGTCTTCGCTTTAGATGGATCCATTTCAATTGATAAACTAATGGAAAAGCCAAAAAAAATAGAAGATATTATGACCATAAAAAATATATAGTATGGCTTAGACAATCAAAGATTTCTCAGGGTGACCACAACCCGATGATATCAAATTAATGCATAAGTCAAAGTAAAACTGCAGTAAAAGTTAACAGGGATCCTAACGGGACATTGTCGCCTGAATGGGCACCTGAAAAAGCTCAAAATAGTGTAGGAAGAAGTATGTAGATTCTGTGGCATGGAAGAAAAAACCTCCACGAATTTATCTGAGGTAGATATCCTGATATTTCAGTTTTCATTGGAATTGGACTAATCCTGAATGAATACACTATACAACTGTAAGCCCCGGCTTCTCTATTTAAACTCTAGATTTGCTTGTCTGTCAATGGATTGTGTTAGTTTTAGAAGCGTATTAACAAGTTCCTTGGCGATTTCGTAAAACCTGTCGTTCAATTTCAGGAATATCACAAAATAATATTCCAGGATACTTATAGAAAAGTTACCTTAGAAGATCCTATAGACGATTATAGAACAAGAAGAATCCGTTCGACCGTTTTAAATTGGTCTTGTAGAAGCTCAGACACAAGATGCTCCCACATTTCCAGGACATCGTTTAGAGCGTGGATGGTGGGAGGAAAAAAGTAATGCAAATTATCGTTATGAAGTAACATTTTTTAAACATAAATATTTTGTAGAATCGAGCCAAATCTACGGAAGACTATCTACTGCACAGCTTTGCGCGAAGGAGGACAGGTAGAATGGGATTTCGCTTACAAAAAGTTCTTAGAGGCTGAATCACCTTCGGAGAAAAATATTCTTCTAGACGCTCTAGGATGTACAAAATTAACGTGGTTACTCTCCAGGTACATGCAAAAATTTCAATTATTCACAGTGTTCTTTTTCGTCTGTACATTCTTTTCTTTGCGCTTACTAACCCTTCTCACTATCTCTAACATCAACGGTTTTGAAAGATTGAAATTATTTATTTACAGTTATTTGGATAAACTTCTGGACGACACCAGTATAAGAATCCAAGACGCCGATCGATTATTCCAATCTGTGGTTAACAACAAAGTGGGAACGCAGATAGGCTTCGATTTCTTGAGGAAAAACTGGAACGCATTAATCAAGCGGTAAGTTTTGGTTTATACATATAAGATGCCCAGGCAATCTATATTATACGGACGGTTTTGTGACTTGTTTTTTCTGTTAATCTTGCCATCTCTACATATAGTAGCGGTGTGCTGCTAGAACTTCTTCTATAACCGCCGTTGGTCATGTATGTTCCGATTCCTCCTGTAATATATATGAAAGCTAGTCTTTGAATTTTGAAAAAGTTTTATCTCGTTATCAAAAAGCTAGTTCTGCTTCCACAACTAATTAATCCCTGACAAGTTTTTGTACACAATTGGAGTCATGTATGTGTTATCTCCTTCACGTACTTATTTTACAGGATTACAATGGTCCACTATTGAGAATAAGGCCTGGATACTCAACCTTTTGTCTCCATTCATCCCCATTAATTCCAACGGTTTCGAAGTTGAGTTTTCTTTCCCCGGTGAAGGCTATTAGGATGGTTTTGTAGGGTTCATGTTTAGACCAGTTATAAGTATAGCCGAATCCCCTTTGTATTCTTAAATTTTCCCCTGGCTGTTTTGATTGTCATTGGCATAACCTTGGTAGAATAATCCAAGGCCAGTCTCTACATTAACAAAAGTAATGCCCTTCTCTATACGGACATACTCTGGTTGTGCAGATGGAGAAGGCATGTACCTCTGGTAGTAGGAGAATGGATACTCAAGATGCTCTCTAGTAGAGCAATAAGTATCAATGTAGAAGACATCACAGTAAGAGGACTGGTCATGAGGGGATGTCCACAAGGAGGAGTCTTATCACCCCTTCTGTGGAACATAGTCCTAGACACCCTGATTAATCACCTCAACAGCAATGGATTCTACACAATTGCATACGCACATGACATAGTTATCTTGCAGACTGGCAAATTTGTGAACATGTGCGATAGAGCGCAGGATGGGCTTAAATTAATTGAAAAATGGTGTAAGGAACATTCACTGTCGATCAATCCCAGAAAGACTGAGATGGTCCTATTCACCAGGGAAAGAAGTTTATCGGGTTTGAAACCTCCCGAAAACTTCAAAAGCAAACTAAACTTTTCGGAAGAGGTGAAATACCTTGGTATTACCATCGACAGGAGACTAACATGGAACTCTCATCTACACAGCAGACCAAAAAGAGCATATGTGGCTTATGAGCAGTGTCGGAGGACAGTGGGACGCACATGGGGTCTGTCACCCCGTGTGGTCACCTGGATCTACACTGCAATAATAAGACCCATGTTAACGTATGGAGCAATTGCATGGGGACCGAAGGTTCTACAAGCAACGGCCATCCAAAAAGTATATCAAATACAGTGAATGGCTTGTTTAAACATCACAGGAGCCATGAGAACATTACCAACCGCAGCATTGGAACTAATTACTGGTCTGACCCTTCTGGACCTGTACGTCAAGGAGGTTGCGTTAATGGCCATAGTACGATTGCGCACGGCTGGTGTAAACCCCGAAGTAGGAGTGGGAAAATTGAGGTTAAGCCTATGACAGGAAGCGCTCACTGCTCTACCTCTGCTGCAGGCAGCCAACGATGCAATTGAACCCAGGTTTTTGTTTAACAAACCCTACATAATTCAAATAAAACAGAACACAGAGCCATATGCAATACGCATATATACAGATGGTTCAAAAATAAAAGAAGGCTCAGGATGTGGAGTTTACTCGAGAGCACTAAGCCTAAAGATTAAGTGGGGAATGGGAAACAATACCAGCATGATTCAAACAGAACTGGCTGGTATCTCCATTGCCACAAAATAACTAACCAGAAGAGGAATTTCTGGCAAAAACATAATAATCTGCACCGATAGTAGACAAGCCCTATTAGCCTTGAACAGACAACGTGTTATATCGAGGCTAGTACTAGAGTGCCACCAAGATTTAGCTGACGCCTCGGCAGATAACAATATTATCCTGAGGTGGGTTAAAGGGCACCACGACAGGAGTAAAGGAGATCGCATTGCTGATTCTTTAGCCAGGGAAGCCGCTGGACCAAAAATTCTAGGACCCAGTGACACCTACGGCATAACGACTTCGACAATTGCGGAACTAGCCAAACGTTACATCCATGCTCAATCCCTTAAGAGATGGGATAGAATCAAAGGATGCAGTCTTGCCAGGATCACCCTGGGCGACCCTGGGAAGCTGGCGCCAAAGAAATATTTGGCGATGACCAGAAAAAACCTACGTTCAACAGTAGGATTTGTGACTGGTCACTGTCAACTAAGGAAACACCTCCATACTATGGGGCTAGAGACCACACCTCTATGCAGGATGTGTGAACAGGAAGATGAAACTGTCAGGCATGTCTTATGCGAGTGTCCGGAGTTATCGTCAATAAGAGAATGTGTGCTCGGTGAGTCTTGACCTACATCTGCCGATATACAGGAGATGTCTCCTAGTAACCTGTCCACCTTCCTGAGAAGGACAGGATGGACAATGACCTAGGAGGACAACTCCTCGGGAGGATGTACAATGGGTCACATGTGGCCTAAGTGCTGTGAGCCTACACACTCACCCTCCCTACTCTACAGATACAGATGGAGAAGGTGTCTTCGTGTCTGCTACTGTAGTAGTGAACGCAGCTCTGACATCCACCTGGATGTTGTAATGTGTACACCCTTTCAATTTCATGCTCGTTTGACAGTCTTATGAGGCGTAATTTCGAAAACGTTTTCCATATCTGAATCTGTTGAACACATGATAATTTTGTGATATATGTTTGAAGGCATTTCATCTCTTATAGTAGTCTTCCCCATTGTCATAGCCTTCTTAATGGTACAAACGATGTTAGGCTATTTGCGCTCCGCCATGCTTCAGGTAGGTAGGTAACCCAATTGAAAGCTTCTTTCCCCATTTTTGTTTTTAACATGAAATCTCCAAATTATGTTTACAATACATTAATAATTTAAGGTCGTATTATTAAGTGTTGACAATGTTAATTATATCAGTAGAAGTATTTCTATTATCTCCATTGGAGATTTGATGATAGAGCATCATCAGAAACCTACGTTTTTCGGTGAACTTCGAAATACAATATTACTACAGGCACATTGAATGTTATTATACTCATACCGGTATTGTCAATTATTTTCGAAAAAGTTTTTTTAAATTTTGTTCAAAATGCTCTAAGAAACGAATCAATTTGGGACACCCTGTACATAATAAAAATTTTATTCTTATTTTTTCAGTCACGGAGATGGTTTCAACATTATCGCGAAAATGGTTAAATCTCTAGGACCCCAGCTGACTACCGAATTTCAATTAACTGAGGTATGTGTATTGTATACTAGGCCCATAGTTGTGAAAACCTTTTTTGAAAATAGTAGTTTACCTAACTAGAGCGGAAAGTGATACTTTTCCGCACGCTATTGCAGATGGCCGAACGACGCTTCAGCGAGTTCGGCCAGCAATCGCGTGCGGAAAAGTCACTTTACGCACGTGTTAGGTACACTATTTTTTCTACTAGCATGCGGAAATAAGCCCAAAAGTGAACATAATGAAACATTTCCTATTAAATACATATCAACAAATTAATTATTATTATTTGACATTCATTTAATGAGGCTTATACCAGGGCCATTAAAAAATGATTGAAAAATAAGTTTTTTTATTGAAAATTATAGCAGCATTATAATAAATTTATTGATTTTTCAGTCATTTGGTAAACTACAATTATACAAATATATATTTTAAATATTCAAATGTCAGAATACTCCCCAAAAACTTGAAAAATTTACTTTTCCGCACTTTACTTTTCCGCACTAGTGCGGAAAAGTGACTCTTTCCGCATTTAGATGAGTGCGGAAAAGTGGACTTTTCCGCACGCTAGTAGGAAAACCATCATTTTCTCCATTCATGGACGTTTTTTTATTATATTTACCAGTAAAGGCATTGAATATCGCTAAGTGAAACTTTTCAACTTTTTAGGAAGTCGTTTAATATTATAGAGTTTTTGGGTGCTTTCGATGACAGTCAAGCATAATTCAGAAAAACAGTACTCACTTAAAGCCGGGCTCACATGTGGCATTTGGAAATGTTCGCCAACTATCTATAAATTTAGCCTTACGGAGCTCGCAACTTCAACCAAACCTGCGTTCTCCACTCACTTTCAGTAGCTCCAGACGTTGTTAAAGGTGAACTAATACAAGTGCCTCAACATGTGGGTAACTACACGAGCAGCAGTTCGTTCTCTTTGATCCGACACTGCGCCGTAAAAGGCTAGGGACTTGATGAATGATTTACCAACTACTACTACTACTAAATGTGCAGGCCAGCCTTGACCTAGCCAAGGTTCCGGCACTGTGCCATTCCTGCTACTAGACATCCATGAAGCCGAACCCTTCAATAAATGCCACAACCTTTTTCAGTGGATGCCTGCTTGTGTCTCCAGGGGCCATGACAGGGACTCCGAAGATTCACCTGCGTAATACAGCCCAGTGTGAACACTCTAAGAGAACATGGACTGACGTTTCGTCAGTCATGCCGCAACCCTTACATAGGGAACTTTCCTCTACTCCTAGGTTGTAGAGGTGCTTCCTCACACAGCAGTGGCCTGTTAAGAGTCCTGCTATCTTCCTCAACCCACTCCTTGGTAGTTCAATAGCTGCCCAGCGTGTCCATCAGTCCATCCCTTCAGTAGAAGTTTGGATTGTCTAGGACCCTGCAGAGCATTCCAATGAGTGAGGTGCTGGTTTCCCAGCCACTTCCTCGTCTCCTTGCGTATTGTTTGTTTTGTTAGTCCGAGGGTCGGGCCCGGGCCGCAGAAAGGAGCTGCCGCCTCTTCCGCAGCCAGTGTATCCGCCATTTCGTTGCCTTCAAAACCAGAGTGGGCCGGAATCCATTCTAGCCGCACTGCGTTCCGACTTGCAAGATCAGCAAGTCGTTTTCGACATTCGTCAGCAAGTCCTGAGTTGATGATATATCCGCTCAGGGCTTTAATTGCTACCTGACTGTCGGTTTATATGGTTGTGCGTCGGACCAAGATAACGTATATCTCGGCCTGATATGCAGATACACCATCACCCAATGGTACACAGCTTTGTGTCCTTGGGTTCCTAGAGTAAATTCCAGCCCCTGCTCTATCACCAGAGCATGTGAACCAGACGGTCCCATGAGACTGTGTATTCGTCTCTTTTCCCCAGGATTCTCTATCCCGGATCATAGCCCTGTATAGGGTTGCGAAGTAGTACTTGCGCAAGCATTCGTCAGCCGCTCGAGCCAGAACTGTATTATCTTCCAGGAGCCGGAGCTTCTTCACTTGTCTGCACTCTTCCCCCCTTCGCACGTATCCCAGACGCTTCATGCGCAGGAAAGCCCTCCCCGCTTCAGCCTCGATCACATGGTGAAGAGGCCGAAGACCAAGGATCACTTCCATCGCAGCACTTGGTGTAGTCCTCATGCAGCTAGTTGCCACCAGACTGACCACCCTTTGGAGGCGTGTCAGTTGCGATCTAGCAAGTGACCAAGGTTACCCTCGGTCACCAGACCAGAGCCGCATATGTGAGCATAGGCAGCATGATCATTCTATAGAACCATATCATCGTTTTGGGGGTCAGTCCCCACCTCGGACCAATGGCTCTCCTACAGGCCCAATTCGTGTTTGTCACCTTGCTTAGGCGACTATCAAGATGAGCCTTCCATGTCAGTGATTTATCAAGGATCACTTTTAGATACTTCACCTGTTCAATCACCGGTAGTGGTACTCCACCAAGATGTAGACCCTCAGATCTTATACCTCTCTTCTTGGTGAAAGCAACTATCTCAGCCTTCGCAGGATTAACTGCAAGTCCGTGTTCGTTACACCACCCATGTACCCCATTCAGAGCCCTCTAGCGCTATAGCATCCTCTAGTGACGATCACTTTCGCCACATGGTCATTCCATGTGGCCTCTACTGTACGGTTGCACAACATGGCCCCAAGCCAGTGAGTGATCATCGGCTCTATTCCATGATTTTCCGCAGCCCTACACATAGATTCTACAGAGGTGCTGTCAAACGCCCCTTGTATATCCAAGAATGCTCCCAGGGCGACCATGCCATTTTCCAGCGCCTTCTCCACCTGGGTTACCAGTTGGTGTAAGGCACTTTCGGTTGACTTGCCACACCTGAAAGCCTGTTGGTTGTTGTACAAAGGACACCTAAGCCCAACATTTTCCTTCATGTACCCTCTCCCGTGTTTTTAGCAAAAAGGATGTTATTATAGGCTAATGGGTCTGAAGGATTTAGCCACTAGGTAGTACGACTCGGCTTGGGTATGAAAACAACTCTCACCTGCATCCACTGTTCGGGAACATACCTGCGTGCCAAACAGGCCCGAAAGATATGCACCAGAATTGTGCCAAGGCCTCCCAGCCTTGTTGAAGCAAAGCCGGGAAGATTTGGTCTTTTCCCGGAGACTTGTATGGTCTAAACGTCCGTATTGCCCAATTACTCCGCTCATATGTGACTATTTCTTTTGCTAGAAGATAGTCCTCTTTACACGGTCGTTGTATGCCAACATATTCCATGTCTGGACACTCCCGCTCGATTTCCTCACAACCGGGGAAGTGTGTCTCTAGTAGATGCTGCTTTGGTGAAAACACCCGGTGCGCCTTCCATGCAGCCTAGTGCACTGTCCGGCGATTTCGTTAAGATCAGGCGCAGCCTTGATATTTGAGGTACCGTGACGATATCCTCACAGAAGGCCCGCCAGGCATCTCTCCGAGCCAACCTGACCGCACTCTTGTACTCATTTCGTTTCTGGCGGTATTGCTCCCAATCCAGATCCAACTTTGTCTTCCTGGCCCTATTAAATAGGCGTGATTTGCCAAACTGCAAACTCTTTGCACACACACTGGTTGCAGTGTAAGGGTTAATAAAATTATGAGCTATAATTAATTTATGAGCGTTATCTTATCATTGTCGAACGGTGAAATTTTCTCGTCCACCTTACCGGAAAACCAATCATATGGACTTCAAAAGTGGTCAGAAAGTATTGTTTACCAGCCCAAGGGTGGAAAATTCCACAATTTTTGAAATTTTTCACCATCTGTCACTTGATTACTTTAACGTTTCACCTGCATTTTTGAATTAAATATCAGTGTATGTTAAGGTATTTTGATATTTTCCTATTTTTTTTTGGTTTATTCGGTAGGCAAAAACAGTTGTGTGCAGGACACGCTTTAGCAGCCCTTAACTATGACCCGCCTTCGCTTCTCTACGCTTTCAATAGTATCGGGTCTGCTAAAGCTCATTTTCTGCCCTTGTGACAATAAACTATTGAAAATATTTAACTTTTCTGTGTTTTCACAAGAATATTGAGCAAATTATAGTAACTTCTATTTTTATTGCAGCTGATTAGATTCCAAAACGACGTTAAGGGTAACGCAAGCGCTTTTGCAGGAGCATTCGAGACTGCCATAGAAACAGTAAAAGCAAACGTAGAATGGATGGAAAAGAATTATCATCAAGTGGAACAGTGGTTTCAAAAATATAAAAATCGATTTGATTACGTTTAGACCAAAGATTAGCAATCTAATTTTTTTATTTTAATAACTGTGAGATCGTTTCTATATTTCAGATAATTTGTCGGTAAGCTGCCAAATTACCTGAAGTATTATTAGCCTCACGAATATTGGTAATCTGGATGATAAAGCCGACTGATGTATTTATTATTTTTGTAGATTTATCTAATGTTATAGCATATTTTTTTATTCACACTGTATTGAGATTTTCGAGAATCAGTAGTGCGATATTTTAGCCTTTGAAATTATGTTCGCAGTTTTTATTTATATGTAATTTTCTGTAAAATAAAAAATACCATCACATGTAAAATGAATATTGGAAATACAGTAAACAGTAAACTCCTGTGGAACACACATGAGCAAGAGATGGCAGGAAAAATTGGAGTTGTAGCCAAAGGATCCCGAGCTGGATGTACACAGCCATAGTGAGACCAATCATCACTTATGTTCGTCTAGGACTAGTGGGTCTAGTTTATTGATGACGAGAGATAACCTTTCCAAAATTCAACGACTAGCTTGTGAATACAATCCGAGACACGAGAGGAATAATCCATTCATGCACGGAGGCAGCATTGCATGCGAGCGGCAATAATACCGTCGTGTTTGCCTCTAATCACTAAGCAACAATAGCCTAGAGCACGGAATACTCCTCTTTTGAGCTTTGTTAAGACGTCATCCAACCACTAGTGACCACAGTAGGGGTAATAAAACTCCTTCTTCATGACAGCCTTTTACTGAGTTTATTATAGTCGATTGACCTCCGAAGAAGGTGATTATTTTCCTAGTATTTAGCATGGATTGGACCCATTTGATTAGGGTGGGTGTGATCTTTTGCTTTTGAGCCGTCTGGGGGTCTATTCACTAACAGTGAGAGCTCCTACGAGAGTACACATTTATAAAGTGCGCATGCTAGCTCTCTCGAAATTGCAAATTATGAAATAGCCCGCATGCGCAGTGTGTACTCTCGTTGGAGCTCTCGCTGTTAGTGAATAGACCCCCTGATATAGAGACATATGGCTTAAAAGCAATAGTAGGGATTGGGATAGGAGTGTACGGACCAGCAACCAGATTTCACGCAAGTATATTTCAAATGGAAATAAAGGGCACTAAGTATTTAAAGAAGTTTAATTAAACGGTGCATACGACGGTATGCCACTCGTATAAGTAGTAGATGGAATTGGAAGTTTAGATTTATAAAAGTGTTTCTTAGGGCCACTTTCATAAGTTGCAGTTATCTGTGACATAACTTCTACTTTAAGCTACAAATGCGTTGTATGGGTTGATATAAACCTGAATATGTTTAATTTAACTTAATAGGTGAATTAGGTGCCAGATAACTTGAAGATTTGAAAATTGAAAGCACAATGTTATTGTGTGTTTATAATTTTACATCATTTCATTTCTGCCTACGATTTTGATAAAGTGTATAAGGACATTCAAGATATATTTCAGTTGATTACAGATGACGAGGATGGTATAATTTAGATTTGTTGAGGCACCCCATCGAAATGGGATATACCTATTCACAGAAAGGATTGAACATATACCCACACATATGGTCAGATGAGGAATTCCTGAACAGATTTCGTATTAGTAAATATTCTGTTGGGCTACTACTAGATATCGCCATTTAGTGAGGCCAACTGATCACATAGTACCAATTCATGTCTTTATTTATCATATTCCAAAAAATTTATATTTGAATAAATACTGACTTGGTCTCCAAAAAGGTGGGTATCACAATAAAAAAATAATTTCTGAGTACTAATTAACTTTATCTTCATGAATTGACAGCTAACATCAGGATGACATAACAATTTTTCGCACGTATGGTTAACCGAACTCGAAGATAAATGCCGACATAAGATATTAACAACTTAATCCGACACAAACTTTATTTTCATCATGTTACATAAGTATTATCACTGGGATCAAGTTATTTCCTATAATAAATGGATGGGTTCAAAATACAAAGAACATGAATATTTTAAATATTTTTATTTAATAAATTTTCCTATTTTATTGACTGACATATATATAACACTTTTTCTAATAATTACAAATAGTAACATGTACAACAGATCTTTGCTTTAAAACGAATACACAAAATGCAGTCAATAATTATAAAAAAATTAAATATAAACAAAAATTTCAAATCAACGCAACTATCAGTTTAAAGCTTCTTATTTACAAAAAAATCATGGACTAGTTGCAATTTTGATAAAGGTTTGTCTATTTACAACATTTACAATAATTTTTACTCTTCCTATGTACATTATATATTATTGTTATAATTAATATTATTTTATTTTAAATATTAGAAGAGAAAACAAAATTTTGGAAATTTTTATTATCCATCAGGTTGAATTGGTATTATTAATAAAAAATTTCTTTCCACGACAGACTATAGGAGAAATACTCACTACTTGTTTATTTATTAGTCAGTTTCTATGAATAAATTCAATATTTCATGGACCAAAATACAGATTTTTTTTATATTAATTTGGTAATAAATTCTCAATTGAAAAATAAGTCCCCATCTTTTTGAATGAATTAGGAATACATACAAAGTTCTTTTTTTATCCCAAAATAATTTTTTAGTTGATATTTTTCGAAAAAAAAAATCATCAATTGGTCGTGAAAATGTTTATTGGCTGAAAAAGATGTCGGCAGTGGATGAGCAAGAAATAAAACTGAAATGTTAGATGAGTAGGGATTTTCAGAAATCAACGTCACTTTTAAAACTACTAGACTTTGGATTACTTGGTGAAATTATTCATTTTACAACATAGATTCAGGAAAATACTTTATGGAAATTGGATAATTTGACATGAGGAAAGTGAATTGAAAAACCCAATTGGACAATCACCATGTCATCAAAAAACCACTATTAATATTTAAATTTAAGGGAATGTGACAAGAGAATATCGATTACCAGAATCTAAAGAAATAGTGAGAGAAGAGAACTATTATTTTTTTGTTTGTATAATACACAAGCATATGAATTAAAAGTTTGTTACTATGAAACTGCAAATTATTAGTATTGTGCCTTTTTGTTCTTCAATCCATTGGCCAATATATATCTAAATAAGTCATTCTTTTAGCTAATATTACCTTTTTGTTAGCACAACTTTTTTTATTCTATGTTCAATCATTTTCCAGATATACAAAGTGTTTTTTTACTAATTGGGAATATTTCTACTGTAGCATTCTGAGCTCAAAATATGAAGATTTGTCCCAAGTCACCTAGGTAAAATGTACCTCCTGCACGAGTTTTATATAAAATCGGGTGTATAGAGCTTACACTTTCTTCTAAAAATGACCATAATATGTCAAATACTTTGAATGTGCTGGACGCATTATGATTTGAGGATTTTAAAAAAGACAGGTGACACATTTTATCTAGGTAACCTCCATATTATGAGCTAGGAATTATACAGTTGAAATATTTTCCATTAGTAATAATACATATAAACTACGAGTACAATGCTGAAAAAATTATATGACAAGATATTGCTTCTTATATTTGTTCGTATTCTCATTTCCTCGTTATTATTTTGTTTTTGGGCAACTCTGCATAGAAAAAGCCACTTTTGTATGTATTTTTTTAGATAAAACTAACTGTTTCTTAAGAATTCCACTTTGATGAAAAAATGAACATCAAATGTAACTTCTGTCGAAGTAATTATCAAGATAATTTAAAATTTTCATGAACATTTTTTCATTAAAGCGAAATTCTTGAGAAAGTTTCATTTAAAAAAATTAAATGAGTTGATTCCACAAAGTAAGGGTCCACACAGTAAATTCAATTCTATCCTTCTGCATCCATCTTTATCAAATATTCATCCACAATACTGCAATTGCTTATTTTCATTGCTATTTCCAAGCTCCTTCATTATTCTGTAAAACAGGTTTTTTAACCCACATTTATTTTATCCCAATAATTTAGTTTTCCACATTTTTTTGTCAGTTCATTAGATGAAATTGTTTATAATTTAGGATAAATCATGTGTTTTCGATTAAAAAATTTTGTTTTCCGATATCTTATATATCATGAAAATTAAGAAAAAATTCTAAAAATGCGCGGTTTTGCGATATGGTTGTTTCTTTCACAAATATACAAAAAGTGTAATCGACAAAGAGAGAAGAATCTCAAGTTCCGATCTCGTAAAACTTGTTACAACTGCGGTTCTTAAACAAACATCGATCCCTTTTCTGATCCGTAGAAATTGAGTTCTTCTTTCTCGAATCGACTGTAAATAGAATCTAAAAGCTACATTCGGAATGCGTTCGATTGGCAGTAGTTAGTATAGTGATTGGCACACAAGTTTGATAATAAACATAAATTCTGCGCCAAGTGAAATTTATTATTTTTCATCTGACCAACCGCCATTAAAAAATATCTTGGAAGATACGTTTTAGTTTCATCATTTTTTGATTCATACATTGAAACTTTAATTACAACTTTTCGATTGTCTCAAATGTTAGTCACAATAATAAATTTCTTTACAAGATTAGAGCAATCAAAATTGATAAACAAGAGGTACGAAACCTTAACTATCAAAAAGGCGTAGTTTCCAGTTGTATAGAATTATTTTTCAAATTCAAAATTACTGATTTTAAGATAAAACGTGGAAATGTAGTAACAAAATGAACAAATCGGTTGTTAGTCAGATATACACAAGAAATTGTTTACAAAATACCATTTAATCTACTCGTATGCTATAATAATACATAGTAAATTATTTTAGATTCTAATTTGTTTACTTTTATTATGTAACACTCCTTTTTATTAGGTCTTTTTATTGCTAGACGATTTGAATTGGTATTCGTATATACCGCATAAATAAATTGCAAATTTAAAGAACATTTATTGTATTTCACTTAAAATCAATGTAAGTACATTTTTTCAGATATTCAGCTAGAACTATAATAGATGGTACCACTCCACAACCTTTTGTCGTTAATAAACTGTTTTCTGAGTGAACTGAGCGTATTTTTTGTAATACTGCTCCTAGATTTATATTACCATTGTCTAATATAAATATTACCAAGATGGAATTTACTCTATTTGAACGAAAAGAAAAGCTGTATGGAATGAAAAATTGTTTTCAAGTGACATACACTAAATTGTCACAAAAATAACAAGATATTTTGATTTTTCTAAATTTTACACTTGAACAAGATATTATAGTGGAATAAAATATTTTTTCCTATGATTCCAGAGAATCCAGATATTTTATTCCACTACATATTAATTCATTTAAGAAATCTAGAATTGACTTTTTTTTATTTCTTGAACAAAGTTTGAAATAATAACTTATGTTGAGGCTATGTTTTCTTAAAGTTAGCGAGGGCGGTGACGTTATCTGTTACGTTGAGGACGGGACGTGTCGTTTCTTTCGTGTTAGAAGAAGATAATGAGCTGCTACTAACACCGGAATCACTTGATTTTTCACTTAGACAACTTCTTCCTAGAGCATTTACGTTGTTCGATTCTAGACCTAACTCGCTGTTGCTCGTTCCGCCTAAAAAAAGTGATAAACAAATTAATTTTTTCAATTTATTTTTAGAATAATTTTTCGATAGTGCTTCCGTAGAGAAGGGATAATAGCAACCCGCCCCAGCTTCGCCTGTCGACACTTTGATATGGAGCAACGCGTTGGTTAAAGTTTTGAATGATGAAAAATATAATTAGGATTACAGAGATATTGAAAAATAACTACAAGAAATGAAAGTATTTGGAACACATGCTTAAATTTGAGCTTGTGTCTAATCAAATAACACTATGGTTAAGGTTAATTATCATTTATAGAGCCATTGTGTGGAATAGTAAAACTAGCTTACTGACGACGAGAGAAAACATAATTACCTCTTGTCACAGCATATGGTGGTTGGAAGTGTTGCAGAAAGCACTGTGCTCTTGCTTAATCAGTTCCAAAATGGTTTGGGAATGCTTAGACAAAATCAATGAACTAGGCGAGAACAATATATAGTCACCTTATTTTGCATTCCAGGGCATACTGGGATAAAATGAAATGAAATAGCGATGAATT
This sequence comes from Galerucella calmariensis, assembly GCA_910591675.1. Lineage (NCBI taxonomy): Eukaryota > Metazoa > Arthropoda > Insecta > Coleoptera > Chrysomelidae > Galerucella > Galerucella calmariensis. The sequence goes on along the minus strand of CAJUYG010000960.1, from coordinate 35,062 downwards.
AGCAAAGAGTATGGTTTAGACAATCAAAAGGAGCACAATAAATCTTTTAGATCTCAGTGAATGTCACCCCAATAGATTTACACATACATAGATAAAAAACAAAACAGTGAGATAGCTCTTTACTGTTTCAAAACTAGATTTATTCTATGTTTGAAATGTCTCCTTCTCCTTGCTCAATTATACTACACCCGTGCTTTTGTTTACATCATCAGGCGTAAATGAAATATAGGTATTCTTTGTTCTCTTATTCTTTTGGGAATCAAACCACAATAATGTTTTTTATTTTTTATTTCGACGTTTCGGTAGCGTTCCAGCTACCGTTGTCAAGATTAACTAGTAATAAAATTAATGAAATAATTTTTGGTCCCTATCTGACACAACGAAAAAATATGACAACTAGACAATCAATAATACTTTGAAGTTTAAGACTACAAAACTTTGTTGTCAAATTTTATTAAGGTCCATTCATAGTAGATCACACCTCTAGTAAAATATGGAATAAAATATTTTATTTTATGACATTCTAACGATATGATAGTCTACTAGGAATGGAATCCAGTGAAGTGCACGTTCCAGGAACGGTTTTTATTGGGATAGCGCTTTTTTTAGCTTATATTGGAAATGTTGTTAATAAAACGCGTTTGTTGTTACTTTTTTGTGTATGATCATTTTTGTTTTCAAAACATGTATAACTCAGTTTGGTTATTTTGTGTATTGAAGTGTGTATCGATTAACAACTATTCCAATGATAAATCATAAGAAAACCTGGATAAAAACTTATGATGCTATCCTGATAACGCAGGTAATTGATTATTGGAAATTTCTCTTCCTAACATTGGTAACCAAATTTGACTACATTCGGCTGAAATACTAGCTACACATTTATCTGCATTTAGTTGTATTAAAGCACTTTCTTTGATTTTTCGTCTTTTTACTATTGGGCTCTTTCAATATTATTTTTGTCGAATCCCATTGAATTTTATGCCCCTCTTCCCAAGCATGTTTACAAATACCTGACTTAAAGAACTCCCTATCTTTGATGTATTTTTTATGTTCACTTATTCGGACTTTCAATGGTCTAGATGTTTCACCTAAATAGAATTTGTCGCATTTACAAGATATCTGATATATGCAATTTTTTGAAGATTGTTCTTCATTTTTTGGTTTCGTTTTTGTTAAGATAGATCTCAAAGTATTGTTAGATTTAAAGCTGGTACGAATATTAAATTGATTACCAATTTTCTTAATTCTTTCTGACAAACCCCTAGCATACGGTATTGTCAAGTTTTTAAAAATCATATTAGCTGAATTATTAATATTATTGTTATTATTATGGAGTATTAACAATGAGCCTTTCTCTATGTTCTTGATTTCTCTATTTACAAATTCTGCCGGGTAATTATTGACATTTAAAACATTTTTCAGTAGTTTTCTCCTTTGTGAAATGATTATCATTAGAACAAATGATTCTGGCCCTATCGTATAAAGATTTTACTACCCCTTTTTTAACGCTTATAGCATGATTTGATTCAAAATTCAAATACCTATTAGTGTGTGTTGGCTTACGAAAAACACTTGTTTCATACCCTGTAGTTGATTTATTGATAAGAATATCCAAAAATGGTAAACAATTGTTATTTTCAATTTCAATTTCAAATTTTATAGATTTTTCTCCTTCATTTATATTTATTAAAAAATCATTCAGTGGTACTAAGTCATAAGGCCATATTGCAAAAATGTCATCTACATATCCCCACCAGACAATTGGTTTTAATTTTTGATTATTCACTATTTTGGCTTCAAAATGTTCCATGTAAATATTTGATAGAATTGGCGAGAGGCAACAGCCCATGGCAAGACCAAAATTCTGTTCATAATTTTAATAATTCTATTATTGCTGCTACGCTCAATTTGGTCCTTTCTGTAAGGGTCTGATCTATTTCTAATTTTGATTTGACAAGTTCTATTATTTGCTGTACCGGTACATTTGTGAAGAGACTAACTACATAAAAACTGACCAAATAATGGCTTTTGTTGAACTTTAAATCTAATAGTTTTTCTAAAAAATGATTGCTATTTTTGATGTATGAATCTGTCTGTCCTGCGAGGGGTTCAATGATTTTTAATATATAATTTGATAGTTTGCTGCATGGGGAATTAATAGTGCTACAAATTGGTCGTAATGGTATGTTTTGTTTATGAATTTTTGGTAAACCATAAAAATGTGGTGGTTTACTGTATTTAGGTGTTAACATTGTTCTTTCACGGTTAGCAAATTCGTTCTTGAATTTGAAAAGTGTCTTATAAATTTTATTTTCAATTGATTTGGTAGGATCATTTAGTAGCTCAGTATAAGGGCCATTTATTAATAAATCCATTACTTTTGAATCATAATAGGTACTTGCAAAAAATATCTCTTCCGTAAAATATTGAGTGCATCTGAGTTTTATAGGTAGTTGAGGACAATATTTTCATATATCTCTGGAAATCGGATTTTAAACTTGAATGGGGTACACCGTTTTTAAAACACCCAAACGGAACAGACATCTCTACCAAATAACTCATATCTCAAATAGAGTTTATCAAATTATACTTTTTCGGAAAAAGGTAGAGTTCAGCATCCATCCACATTGAATTGAAACAACATAACATTCTTTATTTTGAAAAGGCGATTTTTTGAAATCACCGGATATTTCCAATTAAAATGGATCAGGAACGTTTTTTAAGAATTCAATATAAAAACCTTGTGCGAATAAAAATATTAAGAATAATTATTCTCCCGTCATGATTTTGTCTACTAGTAACAATTTTTATTGAGAAAAAATCATATTTTTGTCGAGCTTAACACCCCATATTATCTTGTGAATTCTTAGAAACGTTTAATTGACGGTCAACGCGAAAAGCCCCTATAAATCATATTGAAGCAACGTTAAACTATATTCTGGAATACCCGAATTATAATCCGCCATACTCTCAATCATCGATATTCTTACTTTGGATGTATTTATCCGCCGACAACTTCATTTCTTCAGATTCTTCCAAATGTTTTCTACTGGAAGTACCGCCGGTTTGTCGACCACCACTCGCGGCCGTTTTGCTGCAAGGATCTATTAAAGAAGTTTGCCCATGGACACTTACGTAAGAGTCTTTCGGTTTTTTCTGCTGCAACAGCTGTAACTCGATGCTCGCCGAATTCGGAATGTTCGGTTGATACGACAGTTCTTCCTTGAGATTTATCAAATTTTTCTGAGCCTGTTTTACGCGCGCTAAGATTTCGTTGTTACATTGTTCGACTACCGAATCCAAGTTGTTTTTGTTGTCGCTAAAACCTGAAAACGATCAATTTCTATAAAAAAAAAATGCAGATTCCTTTTTTAAAATGCATGATGTCAATTTTGGGTGTAAAACATGAATTGGCGCCTGTGCTTTGTAACGAGGCTTGTAGCAAATTGGAAGCAAGCTAAATGAATAGAAACGAATAAAAATAAGTCTAAACGAGTTCATTGTTAAATTAAAACGAAGTCACATCGAAAACAAGCGAATTAAAAGGCAGGCAATGCTTTACAGGAGACAAATTTATCAAATAACAAACCTGTACTATCACTGGTATCAGATTCGCCTTGCGGGGAGATATGTTGTTGAATTTGACGTATACCTTTTACGGGAGCGTCGTAACAACCCGAATCGCGAGGAAATTGACGTCTCCCGAAGGGAGAATTGCCAGCGTCTCTCGTAAGGGCTCTATGTTCGTCACATTCACTACTCGAACCTGCTACATCTCCTTCACTACCTGCTAAAAATGCACTATAAGTACGAAAATGGACGCATATATACGCTCCGCTCCTGATATATCAAGATGTCAGCTATTGGACTATATTTTTTTGAATACAAATTTGGTGTATAATGGATGGTTTTGGTGAAGTAACGGAAGATAAAGATATGGAAGAAAAACAGACAGAAAAAAAAATTTGAATTCAAAAAGCTTCCTATGAATTTCTATGATTCTCCAACCATGATCAAAAAATCCATATAGTGAGACTGTTGGTGAGAAAATATAAGAAATGCTGATATTGAAGAGAGAGTATAAAAACTTACTCACAAAACAAATTCTAGGATAGAGAGGGGGAACTAAAATGAAGTGCCCCACCTATAAAAATTCAAATGTCAACCACTTACCAGTGATACGTCTTTGGGAATCCCATAGAAAATGCTTTCCAACAGTCCAAGTCATAATTATACAGGGTGTAACAATGAAACATTTACTTGACAACACAGTGAAAAAGTGTTAAGTGTCGAGCTACAAAATTATTAATTCATTTAGTAAATGTTCAAAATGGTTTCCACTGTTTTGTGAACAATAGTACAACCTATTTTCAAACTCCTTATGAAATATTGCAAATATTGCTTCAGTAATATCACGACATGCTTGATTATTGTCTAACCAGTCCCTAACTGTTTCTGCGTAATGGGGAGGTGCTCCGTCTTGCTGGAGGTCTGGAGGTACAACTTTTCATCTGGGACTGGATTGCCACGGCATCCTGTTGGTTCTCTAGTTCATGAACAATTAAGTGCTCAATAGTGTTCTCCAGCATATCGAGGTACATTTCATTATTTAAATTTCCCGGTATGAAAAGGGACCAATCACATAATCTCCTATTACCTTAGTTTCTAAGGATACTGGATGTACTTTTCTTCAAACAGAAGTGGAGTGCACCTTATTTGGAGGTTTTCAAAGCGAAGTTTCCACAATAATGAATTGTTACTTTTGGTTTTAAATAAATGTTTCTTCTTTATTGTTACACCTTGTATATTTATGACCATTGCAAAGCATTTTTTTATCCGCTTTTAATTATTACGTTTCACATTGACTTTTATTTAATATTTCTCCATATTACGCATAGTAACTAGTATAATATTTAATTTATCTCACACAGTGAATGCTAACTTTCGCCACCATGGACGCTAGTGTCTAATTAGCAAGGTCACGCAGGTTCTCTATGGTCTTTAACCAAGATGTGCAGAAACGAAAAGAAAAAATAAAGTTGGTCAATACGATTATTTATTTACCAGATTTGGCACATAGTGTGAGTGTTGACGATAAACATTTAATGAAAGGTGCTTGTACGATTATTATCCAGTCCTGAATGAAACGCCACCTACAGAAAATACTGTTCAAAAAGACAATTAAAGCGATGTCAGGGGCGGAGCATAAGGATCCACTATCGCATTACCTAACTAATTCATAATACTTTCACTAATAATAAATATTTTATGTTTTCACTTACAGTCTAGTTCATGTAAAAGTTGAACGGCCGTTAGAAGTTTCGTTCTGTGATCTGTATTGATGATGCCTAAATAATCTAAGTCACTCGGCTCCAATTCCTTGAATAACTCCAAGTCCTCGTAACCATTTAAAATGAAAACGGATATATAATCGTGCAGGCCAATTTTCTTCAACAAATCCTCGACCGACACTGGTTTTCCTTTAATATTTCGATGCCACTTTATATCCCTTTTTGATTTGACGGATCGTTCCGATAATAATTCTACATTGATAAATTTAAATGTGCCTTTCTTGCCTTTACAAATACCTCTCCATTGCCCGCTTGGATTCATTGAAACTATATCTATTATATCACCAGCCTGAAACGAAAAAGATAAGAGTGTAATTGCAGCTTTTCTTGGACAATTGATACCTATGAAGCAAAATATTAGTAAGAGCGGATTTTCCCAGTTTTAAAAATTTTCACAGATAGATTGTTTTGATGAAGATATTCGGACATACATTCAACATTTAATTGCCCTGTATTAAAATTCTGTATTTATTTATGGATAAACTAGAAATATTTCATTATAACTTCACTCGTTTGATAAAGCTATTGTGTTAGCGAAACGCGTCACAAGTTAAATTGATTATTAGTTCAAATATAATAAAGATTTAAGCAAATTAAATTGTTTTATTTCATCGTTTTAGACATCAAACTGCCCAACAGTCGCGCAACCACAACTTCTTCCACTGATTAAGTTAACGCCGTTTATGCTGAAGCTCAGCAGTTGTTCGGTGATGCAATGAAATATACAATTTAAATGTCCGTCAAGTATTAGTTTATATTTTAACAAGAACTGGTGGAAATGGACATTAGAATGAAACACTGAAATTGAATGAATTGGTGAACATTTGGAGTGTGTGAAGTATTTCTATTTCTTATTATTCTCTATCTCTGAAAAGCATACGACAGATAGTGGATTGCTGGTGTAGTGGTACGTACCTTAAATTTTAATACCTCCGTATCATACGGACTTGGAGTTTGGTCAACCAAAGCTCTAGCTCTTCCTACAATTTGATCAGTTGGACTCGGATCCGGTTCTTCTGTCGATATCGAGCTATGATTGCTGCCAGCTCTTACCAATGCTTGTGTACCTTCAAGAAATAACAATAACAGTGATTAATTTTTTTTTGATATCAATTGGGTATTTGGGTTTCTATACTTACTGGAACCTGATCCACTTGGTATACTTTCCACTGAACTAGCTAAACACTGAAATTGTTGATCGGGAATACGTTGCTGATCGGCAGTATCGTTTTTGAGTCTCGAAATTTTTCTCTGGACGTCTTCTCGAAGTCCTCTTACTTTTCCCACCAGGCCTGATACACCAGCAGATCGGCCATCACTTGACTATAAATAAAAATTGGTTTCTTAAGAAATCAATTTATACATTTTTGATTAATTATAATGGAACTCACGTTCATCATTGCTGATGACACTTTAATTTTTATTAAAAATACCACATGCCACAGTGCAATTGTCACTTAGGCAAAAGTTATCTGCAACTGTACAGCGACAAATGCACCTATCAATTTTTTAATCAATTAGTGGCAAAAACAAAGAGTTTTTTTTCAACCAGTTATAAAATTATCAAACACTAACAATAAGTTGATTCGGTAAGTCTAAGAACAAAGAAATTAGACAAATTGTTAATACCTCTGTGCCTGCTAATACAGTTGCGACTTAATCATGTATCTGGCGACAATTCTCTACTTTTTGCGATGCTGAAGGATGAAAATTTGAGCCAGATACTTCCATCAAAAAATTGAATCTGATATTGAAAGATTTAGGCGAATAATGAGCCTGATAAGGCTTTTGACAAAATTGTTACCGAAAGTGAGCATGCTAGAAATGTAGCTGATGTGGAGTACTGGAGTGGGGTTAACATATAAACAGAACTAGTATTAAAATAGACGATTTAATAATTATTGAAGTTCAGGATATCCGAATAGAGAGTATAATTATATTGAATAAAGTGTTATCACAGTTTCCTGTAATTATCTTCTGTAAGTTCCTTGTGGCATTATTTATTATTTTTTCTCTAATGTTTTGGGAATCAAACCACAATAAAGTTTTTTGTTTCTTTTTATTTCGACGTTTCGGTAGCGTTTACTGTTGTTAAAGTAAAGTTAGTTAAACTACTTGAATATTTATCAAATTATGTTGACTTTAATTGCAACATTTTGTGTATTAATATGTCAGATGTTGATTATACATTATTTTGTGAAATTATCACGTGATCGTAGGAAAAATACTGTACATTACTCGTGCGAAAGTGATTCTTCACACTCGTGATTACAATATTTCCCACATGAAAAAAATATCAGAAAATGTGCTCTGAAGAGGTTAAAAAACATAAAAATGAATTTTTTATAATAGTTATTTATGATACAAGTGCGTGAAGTTATACTTTTGTGCACTAGTTGCGAAAATGCAGGAAACGAGCGTAGGGAGTGCCTTTTTCGCAACGAGTGCGCAAAAGTTCTTCACGCACAAGTATCATACAAAAGTTTATCTACGAGCACACGAAGAAAAAATAAAAAAAATGTGCTCTGAAGGGGTTGAAAAACATAAAAATGAATTTTCTATAAACAAATATATACACAACGAATTCTAATTATTTAAATTCATATTTACAGTAAAATGAGGACAATTATTTAAATTACTAATTATAACATTGGGTAATTTTTTTTTTTAGTAACAAATATTTTTCACTTCTGTCAAATTTACTGTCAGCAAAGTTTATAGACGAAACGACTAAATTCAAGGCAACTGGATAATCACGTAGCTAAAAAAGAGTGTTAAAATGAAAACCCCATTTATGTACGCTTTTAAACGTATGTATATTGTATGATTTCACACATTTTTTTTGGTACGTAAAGGCCTAATTTTAAAGGTGGTCAGGTTATGACACAGGTATTTGTGTTTTTTTGTTATAAACAATAAAGAATAAATGAGAACGATTATCACAACCAAACGATATTTACCACGTGTACAGTTGCTATCTGCTGGCTACAATTACTAAAATCCTCTTGATCTTCATAATCCGAACTTTGACTGGGGGACATTCCGTCTTCACTTCGAGAATACCCGCTTATTTTTCTAAAATGCCTTATTTTACCTTCTAATTGTGTATAATATTGCGGTGAAATTATTTGTCCTAATTCATGATGTTCCGATCTACTTGTATCAACAGAAAGTGTGGATAGTCTCGAGCTGACGGATTGTACATCAGATCCAGCATAATCACCACTTTCTACATCTCTTGACGATCTGAAAAATTAATAACAATGAGTCAAAGTACGTTTCTCCAATTACTTCCTCGTCCACCTTATTCTTCGGATCTACTCTAACATGTCATAGTTAAACAAACCTTACCTTAAAGGTATTATAGCAGGAGGATAACCAGCTTGGGAGGGTAGTATCAACCCCCGCCTAGGAGCGATTCCTCCCATAGCTTGTGAATCTCTAGGAAGTGAAATATCTCCGGCGCTCCTTAAGGATATGACTCCTTCTCCTCTAGAATCTTGTCTGGTGTTGAGTGTGAAGCAAACTCTTCCGTTTTGGATAGTCGCCGAAGGTCCTTCGTTGCAGCCCATTAGGAAATCTTCTGGATCCGATTCGTAAGGGGGTTCGTCGTACCAATGAGCTGGGCGGCTGAGGGGATCGGCGTAATGGGATATCGGCGCCAGCATACGAACGTCTTCGTCATACATATAAGTGTCATCTTAAAAATAAATTACAATTTAGTATTGTTTTATTTTGGTTGGGATTTTTATTGTTTTACCTCCTGATAGCGGTCCTCTAATGCCTTCTTTTCCCAGTTGAAGTAAACCCTGCTTGATGTCTCTTAGTATCTGAAAAAGAATAAGTTAATGGTAGTGATATTATCTGTTCAATTCATTTCCGTTTAATGGATATTTATGTTAGGAACTAGTACTTTACAGTGCCTATTTATGGTATCTATACATCAAACGTTCATAGTTTGGTCGAACATAAAAATAGTTTATGGAAGGGTTGTGTGAAAATGTAGTAAAATCCTTAGTGTACTTCATTAAAATGATCTAGACTCCTGGGACGTATTAACCCAGTTTAATAATGACAAATGGAGAGTTTTTTGAACTCATATTTAAACCCTGGCTTTATAAATTGAGTTCCTAAGGATTGGAGACCGTGTATTTTGAAGCATTTTTCGAGATATTTCTGGATAAAAAAAGTATATTGTGATTTTACTGGTTTGGTAATAATTCAGACTACTTTTAGAAAATGTGGCTGGATTTAGGGGAAGTGCGGGTATTATTGCAGAAAAAATCTACATCTTTGAAGCTATGAAATCACTTTTGATTGTGGATAGTCTCTAGCCAAAACGTATAGCAACTGATTCCTGAATTTAAAACTTAAAACTTGTATAATAATTAATTCTATTCCTTCTTTGTTTGATATATCAGCTTTCACTAGCCCACACGAGGTTCACCAGGTGGTACCTATTGCATCCACAGAAGTTAATGTTTTGTCTTTTCCGATATTTGCATCTACATGAAAAAAATGGAATGAATCGATTTTTGGGGTTTATTCTCATAAAATCTCATAGTACGTGGATGGAGGTTTCTTCCTTCATGCCACAGAATCCTCATTCTTCTTTTTCCACTATTTTGGGCTTTTTCAGGTAATCATTCAGACGACAATGTCCCGTTAGGATCCCTGTTAAAACCCTTGTGCATTTTCACTTTGACCTAAGCATTTATTTGATCTCAACAGGTTGTAGTTACCCAGAAGAATCTTAAATTGCCTAAGCCTTACTAGGATTTGCCAATGGTGAGATGTTCAGTCCCAAAAGGATCTTTCGGTCTCCTTCTTTGTTAGTTCATCTGCTATTTCCTTCTATTCCAGTATGCCTGGAATCAACTGTAAAGTGACTATATTGATGCTGCCGAGTTCATTGAGTTTGCCCAGGCATTCCCACACCATATTGGAACTGATTTGACAAGAGCTTAGTGCTATCCGACATTATGATACTCCTTTACCTTCTATATCCTATGTCAATATTAAACTGGATATATTTTCTTATGGAGTGAATTTCCGCTTGGAAGGTAACTGGGGTTTTCCAAAGCTTTGGTTTCGGGCCCTTACACTAATATCCCATTTTCTTCTATTGCGTTTGAGCCGTCTGTGTACCATTAAATGACATTCTTTCCAAGTCTGGTAATGGTATTCCTTCTTGTTGCTTAATTTATCAACGAATTCCTTTGGAAGGCTCTACTTTTTCATCATGTGGCATATCCCAATCGATTTTTATTACAAGAAGACATGTTTTTACTGTATACATCTCTGTCATCCCCCTTCTCCTCTTCCATTTCTCACATCTCTTAATATTACCTAAGCAGGGAATGCATCATGTACAATTGATTTAAAAACATATAACCATGTACATTACTGTGACACCTCATGAAATTAATTAAATTAGCATAAAAAGACTTAGAGTATTTTATTAGTTAATGAGAAGTTAAAACACTATTCGTTGTTTTAATTCCATAAAAAGCCCAGGAGCATTGAATAGTGGTTCTTAGAGTTCAATATTGAACGTTACGGAACACAGGCAAAATTGGAGGCACTATAAAGCACTTATGTATTATTTTTAATATTTTATATAGTATGAACTTACCTCTTCGTGCTCTTTCGTGAACTTTTCTCGTTTTTTCATAGCTTCTTGAAGTTTCAACTAAAAATAAGAAAAATATGATAAGTCTTGTGAAATAAGTACGAAAGAATTCAGTTTTTCACTTTGTCAGTTCTAGGTAAGTGTGGATTAATGTTAACTAGTTTATTTTAATAAATTCAATCATGTTAACGGATAAAACAAATAGACAAAAAGTTATAACTTTGATTTCGGTTGACAGCTAATGCAATATTTAACCGGTAAAACCGTTTTTTGTTTTTGTATGATTGATGCAATGGAAGATATGGATATTTAAAATAGACATTTTAGTGAAAATATTGTAAAAGTGAACTATTGCATCTTAAATCTTGAGAAAATAGTGAGTGACAAGAAAAATAATGGGGAACATTGAGTTGGCACAAATTACTAACAATTTGAGACCCACAAGAATTTTTTAACATAAGGCCAAAAAAAATTATGGACAAATCAACTATTTTTTTGGTATTTGTTTTTAAGCATGAAGTGTTTGGGAAAAGAAAAATCCTATTGCAAATTGTTACATATACCCATTCTGATCCCCAATAAGTTCACGCCCTACTGGACAATTAATGAAAAAACGACGAAAATTTGCAAAGTTCATTTCTAAAAAATTCATTTCCCTTTTTGACCCATTGCGCTTAAGATTATAGTGTAAAGCGTTAGTAATTGTTTCTGTTTCTAATTAATTCCACTATTCATGAAAAAAGTAATCTGTTGATATTTACAATTTGTTACTTAAGGAGACAATTCTAAAGTGGTGAGCTTCCTAGATTTATCTGATCGTTGACAACTTCATACTGTGGGTCTCTTAAATGTATTCTAATTTATAGCTCTTCAATGCAATCTATATAGTTCTTCTTTTTCATCATAAATATGTAGTACTTCTACTTCTGTGTTAGGTGTTAATGACTTTGGTGTCAAGTGAATGTTTAGCGAAATGTGATATTTCTGGATGTTTTAATCTGAATGCCCGTATGTATTCTAATTGACTAAGCCATTCCGAGATATATTCATTCTGGTGAATTTAAAACAATAGTCTGGTTGACGTACTGAGAGGGACTTCCAGGAAGATGCACACAATATCAAATGAGCCATAGGTACTGTGTTGTCACAAATGTATTTTTGTTTTCACTCTCCTTGACGTTAGATGCTGTCTTCGAAAAATTCAATAGGTATAAACAAACAAAAAATAGATAAAAAATTTTCCTTATCAAACACAACTACATCTACGAGCATTTTCGAATAAGTTGATATAGAATATAGAATAAATCCCGGTATAGATCAGAAATAAAAAGAAACTGTATTAAAACTATCCCTACCGGCCTCATAAAACCAAGCAAAGAGAGTAAAAGTAATAAAAACAGAAAAATTCCATCGCCTTCGCCGAATCTTAGTGACATTTTGATTTAGGTAGCTATACGCGTACGAAGGGTGGAAGGTAAGGGAGGGAATGGAGAGTCTAGGTCTCGGTTTGGACTGTTTCTATTTCTTCTTTTACTAACTTAATGGTTCGTATCAACGAAGGGTTGCGAAATATTTCACCATAACCAATATTCATACTGTAATTTTTCCATTTACTTCATGTAACTTGTAATTATATTAATCTTCCTAACAAATTATCTTTTCGCACAGAATATTCATCTCAATGTTTATATGGGAACGTAAATTTTGGACTAAGGATTCTCGAAGTACTTTGCTGAAGGTTAAATCTGCGCTACCTAGTTCCATATTGTTTGAAGCAATATTCGTCCATTAAGTTAGCATAGGGGGATGGTGTGGGATGTGGAAGGATAGTAAAATTATGTGAAATATTTTGGTAATTTAGAAATGATCAACGAGTTAATAACGTGTGTTTAGTGATGAGGAAGGGGAATATAACTGTATTAGACCGGCAGCTCATGGCACATGTAGGCTTAATTAATTTAAATGGAAGACGTTTTCAGCATGGAGAAAAACAAGTAGAATATGGCTATTGGTCAAGACCCAAACTTGCCAATCGACGCTACATAGGAAATTTGAAGAGCTGGATACAATACAATTATGTATGCGCGTCTATAATACATTTTCTTCGCTGAAACCTGTTTTGAATGGAGTTCCGCAATGGTTTGTACTTGGACCGTTGATATTTTTGTTATATACGCAATGCATTTAAAAAATAATTGTTCATTCTACGGAGATGATGTTGAAATATATGCAAATCCTACAACAAATCTACCTGTCTCTTCAATCAGATTTAAGTGCAGCGTCTAAATGGTGTTTAGACTGGTTTTTACTGCTAGAGCGACAGAAAGTACCTATATCTTAGATTTGTAATAAAATGATGCGAAATTGATCAAAAACGCCTTCCAAAGATGACTGGTTACGCCGCGGGCCAGCACAATGGGCCTAAAATTTTTAAATCATTTCTAACTGTCGTAAAACAAAGTACTAAGGATAAAAATATGATTTTGAAAATTTCATGTGAATAGAATATGTCGTTCTCCTAATACAACCAATTAAACAAGCATACCGTAGCGGGGCGAAGACTATGATTGTGACGTCACCGCATATGAAAGTTAATATGCACAAACATTCCGCTTATGACTGTAACGTGCCTCGAAAAGAAATTATTTATTTTGAATTACTTTTGTGTGAATAAAATAAAATTGGTGGACCTAATTTTGAGAAAGCAGACTCATTAAATCTTCCAGAAGTGGACTTGCTAATGATTATGGAGTTTTTTAATCAAAAACACGAATTTATTAAATTACCCAAGTAACAATTTGAGTTTTAACTTGGTATACAGGATACCTATAAAGCTTATTTCATTCCATTTTCATAAAACTTCTTCATCTATGGGATACTTATAAAGCTGTCACAAGTAGGCTTCAAGATAAAAGGGAGAATCCTAAGACGGTTTTCAGGAGTATTTTAAAAGATTTTTATAAAACCTACTAGCTGAATTTTAAAGCCTAGCATAACGTTTTTAGGATAACCATAAAACTTATTATTAAAACATTTATAAGAGTAACAAATCCCAGAGCTGCCTAAAGAGTATGATAAAGCTGAACGATAAGAGCATCATAAGACTAAATTTATAAATTATAAATTTGTTTGCTCTTAAAATAGTTTAAGAAAAATCTTCCATAATATTATTCGGTTTTATGGTACTCCCATCTTCAGTTTATTTCCAAAGATGTCCTGAACATAAACATATTATTAGAAGAATGTATTCGATAACATAAATGGCTGATGAAACTATTTCCAAAGGCTCATTGGCTCCGTAAATTTTCAAACGAACACTACATTTCTGTTAAAACTTACTATGATGGGATATATATTTTGACGCGCCCGGTGAAATATTGATTTTCAAGAAATGAAAATAAAAAAGTTTCCGCAGTAACATTTTTTTACCACTAATTTTGCAAGTATTCCTATTTATTTACTTATGTTATATTATATTATATGTATGTTTACAACTAATTTACTTTACAAGGCTATTTTTGTTGCTTTCTTCAACCGAAATTTACAAAAAGTTGAAATATTTTTTAATGCAGAAATTATTGGTAGTGGCTAGTAAATCATCATCATCATGACGGAACTATAAATATGGTTGTTAAAATTAAGAGAATATAGGTAATAATAAATATATTTTAAACTATTTTATAATACTTCAGCTCTTACCACATTCAAATGAATGATATACAGTGTGTTCACAGATGGGGCTGACGGGAGGAGTATTTTACTTTAGATTTAACTACAAAAAGTGATTATTCATAAAAAAAGTTATTTTATGCACTCATGTGTCATGTTTATGCACCCTTATATCATCATGACTAATAGATCGAGGTTATTTTTAGTCCATTTAGAGCAGCCTAAATGAGACATCTTTTGGTTTTTGCATAAAATTGGAAAAAATATTGTATGTAACATCAGAAGTGTCTTTACTGCACTCATTGAATCGACGTCAATTTTTCCATTTGTGAAAATAGCACCACTCCATGCACTTGCTGCATACAATATTTTTTTAATTCTATGCTAAATTTCATGCTAAAACTGAAAATAGGTAGTCTCATTTTAGGTTGCTCTAAATGGACTAGAAATGGCGTCGATTTGTTTGTCCATTCCATTCGTGAAAAAAGCACCACCTTAGCACTTGTTGTATAAATATCTATTCTTTTGATCGGAAGTGTTTGTCATTAGGATAATACACATTCCGACACTCCTAAAATCCGCCCTACTACCAAAAATTGTCTCGTAGTACAATTCGACTGAAGTTTCAACGGTAGGTAATACAAATATTTTTAAAGGCATGGGACCGAGGACTATTATCTTAATATAAAAATAAGCAGAAAACTTTATAAAGATTAACTTTTGTCATAAAATCGTACAGGAAATGAATAGTCTTCTGCTTGCATAGAATAATATTCACAATAGTTATTATCTTTGAGTAATATGTATAACTCTTATAAATGATTTAAATTATTTCAAATTTGTGATTTTATAACGGTAAATTGAAATAACTCTAAAATTATAGTCTGGAATACATTAGTTGGGAGCAATAGCCACTACCACAAAAAATGTCGACTCCCAACCTTCTAGCGGCAGAACGAGTAAAAACCATTTGGCATAAATATAAACCTTCTTAAAACTATTTACTATAAAAATGCTTTCATTTTATGCTACTTCAAGATAATTTTGACTCAGAAAAGTATGTATTAAGTCAAGAGAACAAAAAATATTTCTTAAGACTATTTAGTCCTACTAACATAATCTAAAATTTAATCTTGACGTTTTGTTTATCTTCGACGAAATTTGTTGTTTTGCCATTTAAAATAGTACCAACCATCGAGGACAATCAAATTTGTTTGTCTGTAGTTCCTAGCAATTGGGAAGAAAACGGATTGTTATACTGGCCAAATAAAAATAATAGGTTCAAAATCGATATTCGAATTATCAGTAGGCGGATCACAAATTGTGTTTATAAACGTATTCACGATTTGTTTGGATTTAAAACTGTTTTTTAGTTTTTTATTTTCTTTCCACTTACGGTGAAAGTTACCACTTTTTTTAATTTTAATCCATTTTTCCAAAAATGTTGCCATTTTCTCATATGGTATGTTATTAGATTACTTAAAAAGTTGGGTTTCCTATTGAAGAGTACTTTTTAAAACCATACTGCCTCATTCACCTCTTATAATTTACTTATTTATATCAGTTTTAAGATTACAACTTTCAAGTGTTTATTACCTAGGAAACTAAGCCTACTGCACTCTTTAAAACTAACTTTTAATACTTTCATAAGGGAACTACGCAATGAATATATCCTTATTAAAACAAAATTATCCTTAGGAGTATTATAAGTGTGAACTGTCCTATCACTGCAAATTGTAGGATACTTATAGGGGAGTAATAAGATTACAATATTTTCCAGATAATATGGATTTGAGACTATACTTTAAAGTTCTTTTTAAAGCTATACTATGAAGCAATATTGCCTTCAAGTCATGAAAGTACATATTATAACCTTTTTAAAACAAGAGTGTATTATTCTGCTTTCATAAAACTCTAATAAAACATAATTAAAACTGGCTTCACTTAAAAATGTTACTTGGGTATAATTTTATATACTACGTGACACATCGTTTTTGGCTGTTTTCCGGCCAGAATTACTAAAAATGTCAATATTTTCATATATACATGCTCTCTCAAATGATATACAAGGTGATTCCAGATGTTTTATTTTATTCCTGGTCTGGTGCACAAAGTTGCGGAGATAACGCTATAGGTTACTCAGTAAAAAATTGCAATTTTTTTAATTGCAGAAATTAAATCACCAATGTTGTTAAGAACAAGAAAATATTATTTTGATGAAGCAGGTAATATTAGTTCCAAATGTTTACATCAGATTAAAATGCACATGCACCCCACTGGCAAAAAAGCGATATTTGTTAGAGCTGATCCGGACTTTAAATCAAATAAAAAATTTCTTTTAAAACATATGACATAGGTACGCCAGTTTTGTTGATGATCTACTGAAAAAGATTACCTGTTTTTTTGGAAAAAAGCAGTATTTAATAAAATTTAATTTGTAAAGAACTGAATATCATTATTTTATTTTATAAATTCGAACATTAATAACACCACAAGCTATAAGAACAATATTATCTACGTATTTTCAAAAAATTAGATTAATACAAGCGTGTGGTTTTCAATAAACCTCTCAATATGGATTCACAACGTATTTTATAAGGTATTTTATAACGATTCTGATTGAAGAAAAAGGAAATCTTAAAAATACACAAACAAAGTATGTTGAATATCTTCTGTATGTTCCTTGTGGTATATTATTCATTCTTTTTTTAATTTCTTGGGAAATTAAACCACAATATTTTTAAATTCTTTATTTCAACGTTTTGGTAGCGTTCAATTTTTGATTGTCTAGTTGTCAAATTTTTTCTGTTGTGTTAGTTAGGGATAAAAATTAATTTTTACTTATTTTTTCTTGACAACGGTAGCTGGAACGCTACCGAAACGTTGAAATAAAGAATTTAAAAATATTGTGGTTTAATTTCCCAAGAAATTAAAAAAAGAATGAAAAGTATGTTGAATTATCAGTGAATGCTTTGAGTCTTTTTATGCTTTTCTGCCATTGCTTCCGTTTTTTTGTATCCTTATTAAAGAAATAAATGTTTTGTTAGATGCTTTAATCGTAGTACTTTTACATTCTGGAACCGCACAATATTTATATCTTTTTTTACTCTGGTTCTGGTCCATTGTGTCTAATAGTTTAAATTATTTCTAAACGTTCTCATTTCACAAACACAACACTGTTTAGAGTTTGCTAAAACGTATAATAATAAAATAAGCAAGCTAGGTTACTACCTAAGTAGTCATCTAACTGAAAACCGATCGGCGCGGTATCCGCTCTCTGGAAGAGATTTCATATGCGATGACGTCACGCCTGAAATTCGGAGAGGTGGGCTGTTTGATGTTTAACATTTTTTTAGGCGACTTAGGAGTCTCGCTGACGTCAAATTTTTTGCACTGAGCCTCAAAATGATATGCTCTTCCTAATGATGAAATAAAAAAATATGTAAATGCGCCCATTATATATGTATACAGGGTGTACAGATACAAAAGGTGATTTTGATTCGATTTGGCTCAAATGACCTCAATCCGAAAATGCTTCCTAAGGGAGCTACAGCCCTTTGAAGGAGACGTCCTCATATGAGTTTTCTTCAAATTATTCAAAAATACCGATACTTAAAATATTCAAAGTTTGTGAAATTAATAAACAGTTACAAACCAGTCGTTCGCTGTAAATACATTTTTTTCACATACATCACAAGCGTGTCAGTCGGGGGGACCAACAGGTATTTTTATTAAAAGAATTTTATTTTCAAGTTTTTTATGTAGGTATCCGACACCAAGTTTGGAAAATTCGAGATAATTTTCATAAAAAATGTTCCCTTCTTTCAAATCGATATCATGAACCGTTTTCGAGAAAAATAAATTTAAACCTTTTGTGTTTCTTACATAAAATCATGTTGGATTATAATATTGTATCTGTAATATCAAGTTTTGGGTTTGAAAAATCAACAAATTGTACAGATACTGGTAAAAAAAGTCGTAAGTATTAAGTTGCTTACATTGTTTTGGAAATTTCAAATCAATTTTATTTCGTGAGGGTATAAAACAACAATCAACATTAAAAAGATACAAATTTAGAGATAATTACCAACAGAAATAAGAGAATTAACTGTCAACTGTCTTGCGTAGAAATCAAAATCGTCATTGGTGTTATAAACGATATTTCTCGCCGGCAGCTATTCTATTATTGACATTTGAAGTTGTGTTTTAAGCTATCGAATATTTTTGATTTATGAATATTTTGATATTTTGGATTTATGAATATTTTTATATTTTGGATTTTATTTAAACAGTACAAATGATAAATACATTTTTAATATTGTAATTTTCGGTAAACCTACAAAATGTGAAAACGATACGCTACTGATTTGAAGTCGAATGTTAATTTTACAATATGGCGCTAGTTTTGACAACAAGTTCGCGCATAGGACTGCAACATCACTTAGGTTCTTCTTACGTGAAAGAGAGTATAAATATTTATTTATTCACGGGCAAGCCCAATTCACATAAAATATAGGTACAATGTTAAAATGCTCTAGAAACAAAAACAAAGAAAAAATATCAAATTAAAAAAAAATAGTAAAATAGTAAGTGACAGTGACAAAAGCAGAAATCGGAAATACAGTAAAAATTACAGAGTTAAAAAAAAGTAAAAAAAGTGATAACACCATAACATCAATCGATAATAAAAAATTCGAAAATATCATAGTTCAAGCTCTAGCAGATGTTTTTTAAACTTCAAATGTGACATATTAAAAATTGAAATGTCTTCAATAGTTATAAGTTCATTTAAAAACCAGGAGGAGTAATTTGAAAAGCCTTACCCACACCACTAAAAGTTACCAGATTAGTTACTAAAGGGTGTGTTCCGAAAACGTAGTCAACAGTCGTGTTCCAAATATATTAAATATGCCTTGATAGCAAAGATATTAGTCATAAGTCGATTTCTGCTCTGATCTGCAGTATATTTTTCAGATGTACCCACGCATTAAACAAAATGTAAGACTTTTCCCTGTTTCGTTTCTTATTCAAACATAAGAAGATTCAGATTCCCATCGACAACAAACAAATTATGGTCATTGTTGATGATGGAGAATTAGATAGTCAAGTTACTTTAATTATATGTATTACAATTAAATTGAAAAGTATATGACAATTGATAATATGTTCTGGCAATAACAATACTATCAAATTAATAGCATTGTAGAGCAATATGCAGTATTAATTTAAACATTTCCAACAGTTATCTTTATGTTGCCGGATTAAGTGTAATAAACCACTTTTCAAATACTTCTGAGATAGGTACCTTCTTCCTTCTTTTTAACTTCAAAAACAAATTTATTTTCTACCAAACCCATTCTTTTCTATATTGTTTTATATCTTCCATGGCATGTTCTTCACTTGACTTTGACGATTTCTTCCCAAATATATATATAACAAATAAATAGTACCTATCTACATTTGACTCGTCAAAAGGTGACACAGATAAATTCAATTTGTTTCAAGAAAGTCTGAACGTTTCTTTGAAGCTTGTAAAATTTTGTCCAGCACAGATAACATTTTTGTTCTTCTAACGACATTTTTTATTCACTCATCACAATTTTTCAGAAGTCCTGGTATTCCACCAATATTTTCTGCACTATATAATGCTCCTCTACTTCAGTATTTCCTTAATACTCGCTAAACCGACTTCACTACTTTAAAAAAAATGTAAAGTAATAATGTACCCACTGCTTCAGAATACTTTTGGTTTTTCATCCAATATTTATTTATTTATTTATCTGTCAGAACTATCAGCTGATGTCAATATTAAAAAGTGTTGTGTGAAACTGGGCTGAATCTGACCAATCAGAGGTCTACAGAATTGCCAACTTAAATTCAAATCACTCCTCCTGGTTTTCAAATGAGGTATAGCTAATCTAAGTGTTGATAAAATAAAATGGGATGACACTGCCCGTAACTTTGAAACTATATAAAACATCCTATAATTAGTTCAAAAGTTGGAGTTCAATTTCACATACTTCCCTAAGTATGAGTGACCTTCATCCCGTTGTTAGTAGTAATAACACCTGTATAATTAAATCTACTTGAATATCTCAAAACAATCTCACAATAAAGCATTTACCATCCAGAAAGTGAAAAAATAATACAAAATACTGAATATACTCCTCCAATTTACACCGTACAGTATTTTAATAGTTCGAATCCATTATTTGCTTTATATAAACAATCCAATTTTGGTTCTAAACTTCTCGTATCCGACTAATTTTATAAACCCGGCCCTATTCTCTTGTTCCCGTCGAGGGTTTCCGCAAGGGAGCAAGCAAACTGGATAAGTAAACATCGTACGGTGTTGGAAAGATCGGTAGCTAGGCTAGCGAGGCCGCATCGACGTCGACTACGATAGAGTTTACGGTCCTGGGGCCGTGATAGAATACTGTCGTCTAGGGAATTTTAAGTGACCGTCTGAAAGATGACCGCTGAGTGTAAATATGGCCGCTAGAGGTGATCTACGTTGATGAGGTGATTCCGATAACGAGATCCCGATTGTTTCCTGCTTCTTTCGGGATATGTTATCATCAGACGGTCGATACTATGAACTTTGGCAGTGGTTTTTTTGTATTTCGATCTGCTGTTCAGAACGATAACATACTAAAATATTTTATTATATTTAAGAATTCACCTTGTAAATTGTTTCTTCGAAAGTATTCGGTGTGCCTCCGTTTAATTGTAAATTTCTAAGTCTGTCATAGTCTCGGGGATCCACCATGGAACGAAGCACCGCATGTTGACCCAAATCCGTTAGACCCAAACCGCTCTGGAGGACACTATCCGGTGTGTCAACCTGAAACAATAGAGATTATAAGAATAAAATATTACGCAAAAACAGTGATTCGTTAATAGAGTGAAGTTAAAGCCACTCTTACACTGTTAAATTAGTAACACTATACAACAAGTTATGTGTTTACATATTTTAATTGAAATGTGACAACGCCACGAATAATATTCATTATCATCCAATCTTGGAACTTGATGCGGAACCGGGCAAGTGACGTGTGTCCTGCTGGTGAATTTATTGTCTCTATTATTTGGGTCACAGGACATGACCATCATCTTCAGCCTGGAAGAGCAAAGGGAATCAAATTTAAACCGGTAAATGGGCTATACGAAGTGGGTTTATTAAATCCATCAGAGGGATTTTATTTGATAAAACTTTGCATTTTTAAGTGGATTGATCAAAATCCTCTTGTTTTTTTTCAAGCGCCACAAAGTGTTTATTTCATATTGGTCGTACGTCTTTTTAAAATCAAGTATCGTTTTCTTTTGAGGGCCTATCTGGATTCAAGTTTTTCCAAGTCAAGTCTTTTTCAAATCGAACCGAACCTTATCCAAGTTTAATCTTTCAATCAAATCAAGTTACATTTATTATCAGTAGTAATAACCCAAGGATATTGATAATTGTTGGAAAAAATTTTGACAGATTTCGAAAGCTTGTTGCTTACAAGCAACAAGCTTGAGAAAGTTGTCATAAAATTTTTGAGCATTTAGGGTTGAGGGTTATTCGGATAGAAAATTTTTTACCAATTATAGAATTACAACCAAATCGTGACATTTCCAAATATTAAATATTTGAAACTTCAAAATCGGAAGAAATCAATAGGTATGTGTTCATAGCAACGTGAAAACAGCTCATGGTCTGTTATCAGTGTAATGTTGACATGATTGGGAGAAATTGTTCATATGATAAAAAATAAGAAAATTTTATTGGTTATTGGAGCTGTCAAAAAATCTTCACTAGTAATACCACTAGAGGTCAAATTATTTCTGGATTTCATTTGAGCTCGTGTGGTATTCGGTAAGGAAATTCCACACCAAATGTGTTTATTTCCAGCAACATCAACTTTCGTCTTCATCAACCTGCCATAGTATATTAGTATATAATAATTGCGTTTTTAATATAAACATTACTCATAATGGTCCAAAAAGAATTCAGAAGTCATCTAAGCTTGTATAGTTGAAAAGAATCAAAATTATCATGTGAACAAATAAAAATTAGATTGTCAAAAAAAAATTCTGTCATTATAAACGTCAAAAAAAATTTCCAGTATAATTCGGTGTTGGGTACCCACAAGAAAAGAATTTCCACAAAATTCATCCATTGCGATGGTGATCTGTCAGAAATACACGTTCTGATTGGTTAAAAATCACATGTGCGGAATTTTCTCTGAAATTTTTTTTCATGTCTATTTCAAAAGCTTCTTTCAGGAATCTTTTGCAAAGGGTTGTCTTCAGTAAGTCAAGTCTCTTTTAGTACGAATATCTATTAAATCTATATAAAGTATCTATTAAAAAGTAAGCTGGTGAGACTCGGAAACCAGACAACAAATGACACATTTAGAGTAGAAACCCAAAGAGCAATCATCGAATTTGAATATGTGGAGAGTTTATATATCTAGGAACCCTGTTAAATAGTGATTGTAGTGAAGAAAAGAAAATTAAAAATAGAATCATGAAAGCTAACAAAAGTGCTGGAGCAATAAATCACCTAGTCCGGTCAAAGCATCTGTCAAGGAAATCAAAATTAAGATTGTACAGTACTATATTGAAGCCTAAACCGATATTGTATAGTTGTGAGACATGGGTTTTAAACAAAAAACAAAGATAAAGTGTAATTAGATGGGAAAGGAAAATGTAAAGAGGAACTCTGGGAGGAAAAAAAGTAGAAGGGGTGTATATGAGAATAACTAACGAAGAATTATATAACATTTATCGTGAACCCAAAATGGATGCAACTATTGCATCAAGAAGACTTCAGTGGTTAGGGCACATAGAAAGGATGAAAGGAGGAAGAATAGTGAAACAAATAGTATGGAGAGTTCCGGAAGGCAAGAAGAAAAGAGACAAAACTTTTCAAAAGTTTCACTAAAAAGTATTTTTCAAATAAAGTCAAGTTTATCGAGTCTATTCCAAATCCACTTTCTCAAGTCAAGTAACTTTCAAAGCCGATCTTTATCAATTCGAGCCATTTCAAGTTCCACTATATGATATTTTTTTTATTGGTGAACCATTTCACCTATTTAAAGCACGCCTCAGCGTGTTTAAATCGAACTTTTTAGCACGCGCGTGTTTTAAAGTTACCGTGGCAACATCAACAACTCGAGAAACGAAGTCTAAATCTATGGTCTAAATCATGTCTAAATGTCAATTTTTTTATTATTGATCTGACAGGAGTAGTTTGTAACGTCAAAACTTTTATTCGAACGATATTTAACAATGTCAAATTTATAAATTAAAATGGAAAGTGCCGTTGGTATTGTTTGAAATATTAATATTTCCATTTTTCAAATCTTAGGAAATGGTATTTAAATTAATACTATTGACATTCACAGAACTCAATAAGGTTGAACTTCCATCAAAATACAAATTAGTTTATGTTTTTCTCATTTCCATGACAACGCAAGGTGTACATCATATTATACACCACGAATTCAACCATTTGACATTTAGTTGACGTTTCCATCTATGATTTCCATTTCTTGTTGTTGTAGTAGTTATAGACCGGTATTTATAATTTTAAAGTGCACCAATGAAAAAAAATATCGTAAAGTATTCGTGGATAGTCTTTAAAACACTTGCTCTATTTCGAGCACTCCGGCTTCGCCGTCGTGCTCCAAAAATCTCGCGTGTTTTAAAGACCTTAATATCCACTTATACTTTAATATACTATTTTAATTTCCTCCCAAATAAAGACTTGCTCGAGTCAAGTCTAATCTTATCTAGGTATCTCTATTTCGATGGACTTCTTTAATTCAAGTCGCCTTCAAATAGTTGAAATTCAGTTTTTTACGTCAAGTAACTTCTTTGGAGTCGAATCACTTTCAATTTGAATCTTTTTCATAAGGTCAAGTCTTTTTCATGTCTAGCTATTTTAATGTTCCTTCCAAATGAAGTCCCGCTCGAGTCAAGTGAAAACTTGTCAATGTATCTACCAGATGCCTCTTTTAAAGTCTATTTCGATGATCTTTTTCAATACAATTCGCTTTCAAATAGTTGAAATTCAGTCAAGTCTCTTTTTTGGAGGCGAATCTCTTTCAATTTGAATATTTTTCATGTTAAGTCCCTTTCAAATCAAGTCTTTTTTAAATCGAGCTAATTAGAAAAAATACTTGTCGAGTCTATTTCAAGTCAAGTCCCTCTCAAAGCCAATCTTTATTGATTGGAGCCATTTTAAGTTCTACTATTTACTGGTCTAATATTTTTCAAGTTCCGTTCAAGCGTTGATTGAAGTCTGGGAATCAACGGTTCAAGTCTCGCTCGAGTCTGGTCTTTTTTAATTCAAATGGCTTTCAAATAGTTGAAATTCAATCTATTTCGTCAAGTCTTTTTCTAAGTCGAATCTTTTTCGATTTAAGTCTTTTCCAAATCCAGTCTTTCATATTTTAAGTTTCTATTAAGTCTAATATCTTTTGAGTCGAGTGTTTCCAAGTTATGCCTTCTCCAAATTTCTAACTATTTACTCATATGTACCTAGTTGAGTAATTGACTATATAAGAATATCTTTCCTTTTGTTTCATAATAGGTAACACTAAAACTTGTAATTTCGGGACAATCAGCATGCAATGGTATTTCATTTTCCTTGACGAGACGACTGAATTTAAAAAAAAAAAGTACACTATTTTCAATTTAATTTCCCACGAGATCATTAAAATTCATCCAACTTTAACTTCTGATGTTCTTACATTCATGTTTTATTTATGAACTACGTTTTTGGATGAGATTTGGGACAACGGGAGTATTTTGGAACACTTTTAGGGTTTTTACGAAAACGATTTTGAGGCGTCAGATGGAAGTTTTCATTTTTATAATGGAGTATATACGAAAATATTCCGCTTTTTGATACTCTCTAGCTAGATCTAACAAAGGAAGTGTTTTTATCAAGGGATCTTAAAAGATTTTAATGATGTTGCGTATAAGGAACTGTAAAAGTATCTCGGCATTGAACGAAAACAATATAAGCCAGATATTTTCCATTCAACAGTATACAGTTTTTGAGGGAAATTTTGAAAGTGCAACGTAAAATCTCGGAAAGAAAGTTACGCTTAATTAATTTCTGTATGTGAAGCTGGAAAGGCTTCAAAGGATTGTTGCCGGGCTTTGTATTTATCCGACGATGGCCCGGCAACGGCTCAACGTCATACTTCCGCTTGAGTTTCAATAAAGGCCAAAAAGGATAAGAGAATTTACATCTCGCAGACTATGCACAACAAACTTTAAGATGACAACCACAACAACTTTGTACTTGAAGCTATCTTCGTCGTTAGCATTTGAAAACAGTAGACAGAAGAGAAAAAAATAGTCCAGTTAAAGTCAAAGCTGTGAATTTGAAAATTAACGTTACATGGGTCAACTATTTTTCAGAGGATTCGAATTAAATGGGATTCCAAAAAACTTATCAAATTTCCAGAAAATATCGAAATTCTAGAACATAATAGGATTTTCCGGACACAACTTCTATGGCACACAACAGTTGAAATAATACCTACCCTTCTTGGTGTGCGTCATCGATTGTGACGTATATCCGGGTTTTCGGCATGTCGTTTATTTTATTTGAATATTTTGACATAAAGTTAACCTTAAATTTGATGAATAAAATCATCAGGATCGTATTCAGTCAAGTTAGAAAAGGCTATGCAATTAATAATCACCAGCTTCTTTTTCTAACTGAAAATACTTGAAAACTTTCAAAATACTGATGTTTTTCCGTGTATTCATGCATATTTTTGTATTATTTAAATAAATAAATCAATGAGATTAATTGAGTTAACTGTATAAACCCTCACTTCGTGGAATCTACTCATCATATGGTTTTAAATGAAACTAACTGTTTCTAAATGACTCCACAGTATATTTGAAAAAATGTGTAAATTGCAAGTAAATTATTGACAATTGTTTCGATAAATATATCATCGTCAGAATGACAGAAGTTACTTTTGACATGATGTATACTTGATATATATTTGGCTAGTCCAAATAGTGCCTATCTATTGATTGACTTAATATATATGAATAGAAAAAAGAAGAAGATTTTACAAATAGTAGCTTTGATATTATTAGCCCTATGGGGATATTCTGGATATCTTTGTCCCATTTAAGATCAGTATAACTGTGCAATGATATAGGAAACCAGGAAAACTATATCTGCTGATCTTTACAATTATTACTTAAGAAGACAGTTTAATAATGGAGAACTTCCTAGATTCAGCTGTTCATTGAGGACTTCATATTGTGGGTCTGTTAAGTGTCTTCTAATTTCTAATTCTTCAAGGAAGTCCAGTTCTTGCTTCTTATCACAAACATGTAGTATTTCTGGTTCTGTGTTAGGTGTTACTGAATGTTTAGTGTCAAGTAGGTGTTTTGCATAATGTGATTTATCTGGGGGCACTTCTTTTGTAAGGAGTGAAACGCGACTGACTTATTTTCATTCAATTTTAATACTAATTAATTTAATAAAAAGACTACCTTTTGGAACTTTAGTTCTTTACGTCAGGTTATGTTTGAGCGATCAGGGGTCGCGACGCAAAATATCTGACCGTTACGTTATGTTACGTTACGTTGTGTTACGTTGCTTCGTTATGTGCCTTGCTTGCGTGCGTATGCTCCCTCCTGAGTCTCACTCCCGTTTACGAAGCAGCGATTCATATGCTTCGGCCAGGAATCGAACACGGGCCGCCCGCGTGGAAGGCGAGCATTCTACCACTGAACCACCGACGCTATATTAAAATTCTATACAAAGCTGGTATTCGCAGTGCTGGTGATCTACTTGAATTCGTTCGGATAAATTTTTAGAATTATTTCCATAATTTTTTTGCGCGATTGATCTTTTTTGTTTATTTACAGCATCGGTTGTCAAAATGACATGAGGATTAAGGGGTTTAGCACATTTACTTTTCGAAATACAGGGTGTTGAAATTTTGAAAATTTGAATGTTTTAATTCGATAACTTTAAAATGGATGGATAAATTGATTTGACATTTGGCAGGTTGTTTTTGAATGTACCTAAAAGGCATATTTTGATAGAAATAGTAGTTTGTGCAACTAGTGTGGATATGATGGCCATATCGCACGAGGACAAAGTTTGAGCACGACGCCGTAGGCGGAGTGCTCAATCGTTCAAGTGCGATATGGACAATCCACACGAGTCGAACAGCATATTTTCTCTACGACCCAATTAAGAAAAAATCTAGAAAATAAAAATTTCTATAAACTGTAATATAACAAATTGAAAATTTAACAATTAAATTTTATGTTTCCACTAATTTTTGTGTGGTAAACGTACAGTTCTTGAATGTCCAATTTGTATAATGCCACGGTTTCCCTTTTTAAATATACGATGCTGTTATAAGTAGATGTTGCCAGTCGGACTCCCTCATGAAGGGTACCGTACCATTATCTATAATAATGAATATTCTGCTAAATATTTCAAAGTCTACCTGTTGTCGTTATTGATATCAAGCAGAATAATTATTTAAAAATAAAATTAACAATAAAAAAAAACTTCCTCACGGGGAATCGAGCCCGGGTCTACCGCGTGAGAGTCTGGAGCGCTATTCTGTAACTCGTTTCGGAGAGAAATCCGTATCGGTAAGACTCAGTTATCGACAGCCGTCGGTAAGTCGCATGTGCGGCATTCTGTATACCTTTTCACCGACCGATATCGCGAATTCGAGTCGATGAGAATCAGTTTGCCTCACGGTAACCGTTATCGATTTTTTGTTGAAAGGAAGTTTTCATTTTCATCCAGTTGATGTTTGGCTGGAATTGCGGATTATTTAAGTGACTTTTTAATATTTGAAGAGTAACTATATTGTGTATAGTGTCTAATCTAGTGTTTTATAAGTCGTTCCCATCTTTTCAACAACATTTTCCTGCAGCAAAGTTTGAATGGCTCTCCTTGTACTGAATCAAATGATCCCTCTGAGCGGTATTATAACGCTTAGATTTGATAGAACAAGAAACTCCTTTGAAATAATTAATATCTGTACTTATCCTATCTTTGAGACTTGAAAAAAAGATATATAAATGTTAACGCCAGATCAATTCTTCAATGCTAGTTGACTCTAAATTTCGAGTTTTTGAGGTTGTTAATGTTAATGTTAATATAAACATGAATTGTATCGTTCATGATAACAGATAAAAGATATGTCACCATCACTATCTATCATCTAATTATATGACCCTCCCTTCCATAGAGATAGTAATAATAATAATTATTACTATCTTTATGCTCCCTTCCAACGAAACCAAAATATAACCTCTAATCTTCTTCTTCTTCTTTATCCTTTATTGGGTAATATCACAAGGGATAATTTGCTCTAATCTTCAACGTGCACTTTTGTTTGTTTACAAATTTGACAGTTTCCCTCATCGCTCATTGGCCACATGTACCGAATCGACTGACGTCACTTCTATGCCGATAATTTTTGGTTGCAATTCCGAGCGTCGAAAACCGTGGCATACAGAATAGCGGTATAATGGTATATTAGTCCCGTCGGCCGCGCAACCGATGGCAGTTGTTAACATACCGGTACCGACGACTGTCAATGCCGCGTACAGAATAGCGCTCCTCTGGTATGCTTACTACTCGACCACCAAAGAATATGCAAATCGTTTATCTATAACGTCAGATGTATTACATAACTTTTGCAAGGAACTAAAGTTCCTACCGTGTGTCCCGCGACACGTTCTACCTTTTTTCATTATTGGTAATATAACATAACAAATATAAAAAGTAATTAATGACAGAAAATTATGACAACCGTACAAAAAAAGAGGCTAAAAATAACTAAAAAGTAGATCTTTTGTATCAAATAATGCTGGCAACAGCGCAATAATTTTGAACGTTCACATGTAGGTTCAAGAATTAGTCGATTTCGACCGTGGGAGTCGATAGATCGCACGGGATAGATCCCATCGTACGAGAGAAGCACCGCATCGTATGATTTTCAAGCTACCCAGAAGGTACAGCACCAACATGGCATACAGTTATTCCAGAACATAGAGCATTATACAGAACTACTAATACATACATGACATACAGATAACGTAATTTCTTATGGAACCTTCCTGGATTACACAAGTACGACAAGGAAAATATGAGAAAAACAGCTTGAAAGAGAGAGAAAGTATAACTGTACGCGCGTATCGAAGGCGTGTACCCAGGTCTAGGGGATGGCCGAATGTTGATTGTCCTTTACAGAGAGAAAGAGAATTCACTAGTAGGTGGTATTCAGAACGGACAATAAACATTCGGCCATCCCCTAGACCTGGGTACACGCCTCCGATGCGCGCGCACATTTACACTTTATCTCTCTTTCAAGTTCTGAATACCACCTACTAGCTACTAGTGAATTCTCTTTCTCTCTGTAAAGGACAATCAACATTCGGCCATCCCCTAGACCTGAGTGCACGCCTCCGATGCGCGCAAACAGTTATACTTTCTCTCTCTTTCAAGCTGTTTTTCTCATATTTAGGAAGAAGAAGAAGAATATCCAGGAAGGTTCCATAAGAAATTACGTTATCTGTATAAAACTTCCATACTATTTAGGACTTACAGCACCTCATGCCTTTCAAAACCATTTATCCATTCAGTAAACGGAAATTTTCAGTGAACAAATATTCTTCTCCATGACAATGTAAGTTCTCACTTATCGACACTCGAGTTAATGGATACATCCTTCATTTGGCTTATTTCTATTTTCCATTTTGTTAAAAATTCGAATCAAATTCATTTTACAACGACATTACCTATGATTTTCAAGTTTATGTGTGTCTAGAATGTTGTCTTTTTCTCAACCAAGAGTTCCTGAAACTGTTTTAGGTGGAATAAGGAAATGTTACGGGTAGTTGCATTTGAATGTCCGTCGTTAGGGAGAGCGATTTTCTGCATGTGTACTCCCTACTGTAAATATGTCTATTTCCATTGCAGAAACGTTCGCTTTAAATTGTATGAAAATGTTTTGTTTAAATATACAAGTCAAAATGATGTTGCGTTGTAATTTATTTGGAAAAAAGAAAGAAGAAGAAAAGAGCACGAATAGTTTGATATGTTGAAGTAACTTATTGGATGACGTGTATCTACCAAAAATAAGACAAGCTGTGACAATAAATGGAATATTAAGAAAAGTTGAGATGTTAAGATTTTATCAGAAAAAGTTGTGAAAATTGGTAGTCGATTCAATATTCGAAATAGTTTTAGGTCTAACAATACGTTAAGATCTATAGTAACAAAAAATTAAGAACAGTCTTCAAAATACTGTATACACTGTGTTATTTATAAGATGTGACATAGGGATTCCAGTAGGTACAAAACTATCAAACGCGAACTAGCTTTTTTACCAAATAGCGTTCATGAAAAATAATAACAGATTTGGAAAGGTCGTTGGAAAATAAGTTCAAATGCACTTTAAATTTTCTCAAATTCGCTCTGCTTTGAAAAAAAAAATGGATAGTTAGTTATGTTTAAAAAAGTCAAACTCCATTTTCATACCACTACCGCGTATATTCCAGTAAATAAAGGAAAAAAGTTAACATTAATTACGCCCTATTTTCATCGTCCGGTTGGAAGTTGCATTTGGTACCTCATTAAAGATGAGACAAAGTTCTGCATGAAAACGCGTGCGAGGGCGGAGAAAATGGCCCCAAAAGACCAGAAAAATAGGTTTTCAGTCAATATCTCCTAAAATATGGCAGTTAGAGATTTTTGGCTCAGATAAAAATTAAAGTTCAGTTAGTTTTCTACAAAAATGGTCCCCATTATTTTTCTCAAAAATTTGACCGGTTTCGAGAAAAACGGCACCAAGAGCACCTCGAATAATGAGCTTCTGTGCTGTATGCCGGAGAGCACAGTCCGTGTATTTACACATCAGCGGGGGGACAAATTATTCAATAACTTTGTGAAAAATGCATATTTTCTCATGATTCAAAATTTATGTGAAAGAGGAATTCTGCTGCTATCATACCCTGTGAATTGAGTCACGCTTGACTCTTTTGGCCATATCGGAACACGGGTCAAACTTTCTGCTCCCGGGCAATTTTGACCTCGCCAGAAATTTGTTCCTATTTTTTTTTGTATTGCACTAATTTACTCAAAATTTTCTTGATTATGGGTCCTTATAAGGTCCTTTGTCATCCCTGAAACTTGTATACAATAATTTTTTTTTATTTTCATTTAATCGTTGTTTATTGAATCCCAAATTTTTGCTGTTTTCGGATCGCGGGGAAATTTTGTGAACAACCATCAATTAAGAATTTATAAATGATCCGATTGGTCTCTATGATACATCATTTGAAAGCTAAGAATGTCTACCTTTCGATTGTGCAATTACTTTTTTTGATGAAGTCGTCCATTTTTCAATAAAATTAGAAAACGCGGGCTCAAGGAAAAAACGCACTTTTTTGGTGTTTTTTTTTCTCTCTGCTGTTTATTTCTAACAATTTAACACCTTAACTAGTGTAACGGGGGAATTCCCACATTTCCATCGATGTATATAAGTCATACCTTTGATACCCCGGGGAAAAACCAGTATGTCTAAATGTATACGCTATAATTTATTACTTTCGTTCCTCCGTCGTTCGCCGCACGTGTGCTCTACGTAGCGCTCGTGTCGTCTGCTCATCTATTTGTGGTTCGTGTGAGTCACGCCATTGTTCGAATTATAAAGACAGCAATAATATGTTATCCCAAGAGGTAGAATTAGAGGAAACTGTCGACTCAGAAGAAGTTGTTGACGTGATAGAGCTAGAGGGAGCTCTAGACCCAGAAGAAGTTCTTGACCAAGAATCAGATGATGACTGGTGACGAACAGATTTATGTCATAATTGCAATGTATTTTTATATACTTTTTTCATCAATTCACGGACAATTAACCCGCGAATCTCTTGTACTTTTGTTGAAAATTTTCGATGTAATATTCTAGTCTATAATGTATTATTCTTGTATCATTATATTGGGTTCTCCCGTTGATGAATAAATAAATAAATAAATAAAATATATATTTTTCTATAATACATGAAACATGGAGAACGTTTATAGCTCGTTATTTCAAAAACCTCAATAAGTCTGGTTGCAAAAAAATTTGCAAAAATTTGCGGAGAATCTGCAAGAAATTGTATTATGGGTAAATATTCTTCACTCTTGAGGCATTTTCAGTTTTCCTTCCAAAAGCCCAATGAACTTCAGTTTTTCGCCACATGTGCAAAGCTGATTGTTGCTAGATTCAGGTCCACTGGTAAGGTCCATTAATCTTATAACCCGTTTTCCTAATAAGTATATCTTGAGGCCTCATCTGAGAGGAAAACAAGACCCTCGGAAACATAAATATCCATCAAAAGTGTCTGGTTACAGGGTTTCTCATTTATGGCACCGAGGATTTTCCCAATCTGTAAAATGTGGTGGCGCCATCTATAATTGGTTTCCACAATCCAAAACATTGAAAATAATGGATTTCCAACACCCCCAGCTCAAATTTTGTACAAAACTTGCATATTTCACAAGTTTCAAAATTTCCGGTATTTCAACCCGATTTTTTTGCAGAAAATATTAATGTTGCGAACAAAATCATAGGGACTATTTTTGTAAAAAATGACCTAAACTTCAATTTTTATCTGAACCGAAAATCTCTAAATGCCATGTTTTAGGAGATATTGGCTGAAAACCTATTTTCCTGGTTTTTTGGGGCCATTTTCTCCGCCCTCGCACGCGTTTTTATGCAGATCTTTGTCTCATGTTTAATGATGTACCAAATGCAACTTCCAACCGGAAGATGAAAACAGGGCGTCATTAATGTTAACTTTGCCTTTTTTTCCTCCTCCATTTACTGGACTAGTAGGAGATAGCCAGACGGGAAGAAGTACGGGGAATTTGAAAGTTAAACGTGAAGAATCACGGTTCGATTCCTTGATGTGGTGTTTTCAGTATTCGAAAGTGATGAAAATGGTATACCACTTTTTTGATAGTCTTTTTATTAAACCAGAGCGAATTTGAGAAAATCAATAGTGCATTTGAACTTATTTTTCAACGACCTTTCCAAATCTGTTAATATTTTTATGAACGCTATTTGGTAAAAAAGTTAGCTCGTGTTTGACAGTTTTGTACAGGAATCCCTATGTCGCATCTTATAAATAACACAGTATATATCAGATATCCTGTGAATGCGACAAATTTTATTTAGGCGAAACATCTAGACCAGGGGTCTCCAAACTACGGCCCGCGGGCCAGGTCCGGCCCACCAGTGCCTTTTACCTGTCCCGCGAAAAATAAAACTACATCCCCAGCCCTACAGTATATAAAAAATTTAGATATTTTGTTGAAAAATGAAAAAGTGGCCACCCAGTATAGTTGGTCCTCCTGAACTTACCCTAGCTTTCAGTTTGGCCCTAATGCAGAAAAGTTTGGAGACCCCTGATCTGGACCATTGAAAATCCAGATAAATGAACACAAAAAGTATATTAAAGATGAGGAATTGTTTAAGTCGGGTAATTGCTACATGCTTCGGAAGACGGGCATTAAATATAATGGGATGTAACATTGTTTTATAAAATAATATCACACGAACCAACAGACAATACCATAGAAACTATAAACATTTTCGACGCCCTCTATATAACCAAATAAATAAATATCCAGTATAAGTATCCAAATATTTAAGTTGTGAATAAAACAATGCATAGTACGATATTTAATTTTCAGATGAAGAACAATTTTATGCGACTAGAATACAACATAGTTTTTTTACGTGAAAAGGGGTAGCTGAGTGAAAAAGCGATTTCACCTTGGATTTCGTTTAGAATTTTTGACGTTATCGCCACGGGTATTAAAACTCCTGAAGATTTCGTTCGAGGATGAAAAAGTAGATTAATTGCATGCAATTTACATTAAATAATCTTAATCGTTCTGGACTTTTAAAAACTTTTTTAAAAAGCAATCTAAAGGTTATTTTGTGCTCAGTTGACTTTGGGGTTATAATAAATTGTATAATTTTCATAAAAAGCTCTTAGGATAAAAATGGATAGTGAAACAGGTAGGTAGTACGGTTTATTTTTTGAAACGTTACAAAAGAATAAGTTGTTCGTACCGATTGTTGAGGAGAACATTTTTTGACAGCTCCAATAACCAATAAAATTTCCTTATTTTTTATCATATGAACAATTTCACCCAATCATGTCAACATTACACTGATAACAGACCATATGGGCTGTTTTCACGTTGCTATGGACACATACACTCCGCGTCATATAAAACTGGTACACTCTTTTTTCCCTATGTAAACCAAACTTAACTAATCAAAATGACAAACAGACAAATGTGTCAAATTTGACAAAACGCATTATCCACGATGCCAGCACCTTT
>CAJUYG010000959.1:96577-109984 GCA_910591675.1 Galerucella calmariensis | reverse complement strand
GAATGAGGGACATCGATATATGGCATCACAGTAATGAAAAGAATGTTGTGATTTTTTTTTTGAAAATTCTTATTTTTCAATTTTTTCGACCCTCTTATCAATTGTCAGCGAATTTTGAATATGGAATACGAAAGCCTATTATATTATCAACCTTTGTGCAAAATTTGAATGAGAGACATCGATATATGGCATCACAGTAATAAAAAGAATATTGTGATTTTTTTTTTGAAAATTCTTATTTTACAATTTTTTCGACCCTCTTATCGATTGTCAGCGAATTTTGAATATGGAATACGAAAGCCTATTATATTATTAACCTTTGTGCAAAATTTGAATGAGGGACATCGATATATGGCATCATTCTTATTTTTCAATTTTTTCGACCCTCTTATCGATTGTCAGCGAATTTTGAATATGGAATACGAAAGCCTATTATATTATCAACCTTTGTGCAAAATTTGAATGAGGGACATCGATATATGGCATCACAGTAATGAAAAGAATGTTATGATTTTTTTTTGAAAATTCTTATTTTTCAATTTTTTCGACCCTTGTATCGTTTGTCGGCAAATTTTGAATATGGAATACGAAAGCCTATTGTATAATCAACCTTTGTGCAAAATTTGATTGAGAGACATCCATATATGACATCACAGTAATAAAAAGAATATTGTGATATCCTGCATCTCTAAAAATTTACAGAAAACATTCAATATCTTGATAACGGTAAGGTTTAGGTACCTATAGGAAAGTTTACATGAATTTGCCTTATTTTTTACCCCTGAATGCATTAAAATGGAAAAAGCCGGGTGGATCTATTTAAGAAAATGAGATTTGATATTTATGAAGTTAAACTTTGAACACTTTCTATACACACCCTGTATAAAATGAAACATTTTTCAACATAGATTCAAATAGGTGTGACCTCGCTAAAAGCAACCGAACAGAAACCATTTCAATATTTTTAAGGGTATCCTATTGAAAAAATAACTTGTAATGGTCTGCAACCGTCAAATTTTTTGCGAAAAAATTAATAACTCAACAAATATGCATTTTTCGAAAAAAGTTTTCAGACAAAACTATACTAAAATTTTACTTGGATTTTAAAAATGTATTAATATACAGGGTGTCCCATTAAAAATAATAAAGTTACAGTCGACTTCCGGTAGAACCGGAAGTCTGCCATCTTTGAAAATATTTTATTTTTAAAAGATCGCATATGAAAACCGAAACGTAGAAATTTTCATGATTTTGCCATATTCAGATAGTTTTAACTCGTCGTGGGACACCCTGATTAAAATTTAAATAAAGGAATTAATTATGGTGTATATAATTTTCGAAAAAAAAAATTAACCACTCCTTGTCCTGTGGTATGATTAAGAAGCTTTGGGGCAAGGAGCATTATAATAATATAATAATTATTATTATTATGGTTTCCTTTAATGACATGGGTGCTTTCTTTCATTGTGTTCACTAACCCGAAGAAATGACGAACCTTAAAAGTCCCTTCACTATCATTATGATCCTAATACAATTGGTTTGGTAATTTCAGTACCGATTTTTTAAATAAATTACAATCGAAAATGTATCAAGGCTAAATTGACAATATGGAGGGCTACACGGCAGTACCTCGTAAGTGAAATTTTTTATGATACTCGGTTATTTAATTATTTCGCTTTAAAATGTGTCTCGCACTACATTGCTTAGAACGAATTCTAAGTAGGTACTTGAACATAACTTTAAAACAGTACAATACATAATTTGTACTGTCGGTACGGTACTGCTGACCAAAGTGTTTATCATGTGCTAGTTTGTATTAACTTTCGGCCATCCTACCTTTAAAAATGCCTTGTACATATTAAATTAATTTATGCGAATAATACAGCTGATTCATTATGCCTTCTATTCAATTCGTAGCACCGCCACTGAATATAAATCATTTCCATTAACAAGAATTGTCGATTAAAGCATATCATTGACCGACGATGTTTCAAATTCAAATGAAAGAGTGCGTAGGTTAAAAGGTTAAACAATCCAGTATCCAGTGCATTTTTTGTTTGTTTAAACAATTTGAATTTTCTATAGGTCGCAACCGTTTTTTTTTTATAACACTAATGAGCTTCAACATATTTGTAAGTTTATCGTGAATGGGTATGGAAAATGAAATTAGAATGAACCTAAAATGGCAACCGAGATATTTCAAATTCAGTTCCATAATATTTTGCGGTACTAGTAAGAAGTTGCCACACCTCTAATAGGCCAGTCGATATGGGTCATTTTAGACCAAAAGTACAAGTAATTAGCAATACAGCTGATTTGTACCTTGAAGTATGTAGATTAAAAAAAAATGTTTACCAGTCTATCGATTTCACAAGTTATAAAAAAAAATTCTGATTGCATATTTATATTTTTTTCCTCAATTCAGAAAGTAGGTCTTCCGCCTTGCAGCAGAGTCGCGCGGATGCGGAACACATACTTAGTTTACCGAATTTTTCCGGACAAACCATTGATCGGACGAAAACAACGCAAGAAACCTTTTTTATTGAAAAACACTCCCTCTACACGGTGATATTTTTTATTTTTCTCTACCTTCCTCACAGTGCGAAATATTGAAAGATTTCAAAAAAAAAGTCTTGTGATTTTTTTTCTAATTTGGGAAATCGATAGACTGATAAACTTTTTTTTATATTAATCTACTTACTTTAAGGTACTTATGAAAAAAATCAGCCCTATTGCTATAAATTACTTGTAGTTGTTACCCCTATCGTCTGGCCTATGGGGGCGTCCATTAATTACGTGAGGTGTTCTAGGGGGGGAGAGGGTCAAGCTAAATCTTTCCAAATCTCACTTAAGGGGGATGGGTGGTCTTGGCAAATATCACGTAATTATTTTTCTCGCAGAAAACGGTGTGAAGTTGTGTTTTGAAAAAAAATTACGTTAATATTCACAAATACTAGTCTTTGCTAGTCTTCAATAAAAGTAGGTAATAGAACAAGTTTTTTTTCTCTCAATAATCCAACACGCTTACAGTCCATAATAAAGGTTTTAAAGAATCTCGCGTGAGATTAGGGGAGGGGGGAGGGAGTTGAGGAAAATCTCACGATATCTCACCAGGGGGGAGAGGGGGTCGAAAAATTCTCAAAAACGCCTCACGTAATTAATGGACGCCCCCTATACAGTGACCTAATTTTAATTTAAATGCGTTCGAAAAGACTGTTTTTTTTTTAAATCTCTATTTAAAAAAATTTAGCTTTATAAAATAATATATTGTAATTGATATTTTCTCCTGTTGAAATGTTGATAACATAACAAGACCACCGTGTTGTTTGTTAACGAAAATATTTTGTTGAAATATTGCCGAAAAATACTGCGTATTTTTGAAACGTTGGCACGTAAATTTCTTGGCTTTTTTCCATCTTCCAACTGTGTTGTTTGTTGGTGAATCGATTCAAGTTTTAAAAAAAATATTTATGTTAAACAAACCAGAGACGGCTGTTGAAGAAATGCGTGAATTTTTTTTCTGTAGTAATATCAAAAATAATTTGACAGATTTTATGAAATTTGTTGCCAAATTGAAAATTCTTATCTAATTTTTTCAAACTCTCGTGATAGTTTATAGTCCAGTAACTGAAGACCTAAAAATAGGCAAACCTATCTATATATTTTTCCAATGATTTTTTTTGGCTTGATTTGTAGGTCTTGACAGGTACTTCAAAGGGAGAAAAAGTTCTCCAAGATTGCCCCTTAGCTAAGGGCCCAAAATGGCCCCTAAAGTCCCAAATAACGGTTTTCCACCAATATCTTCCGAAATACGCAAGTTAGACAATTTTTGTTGAAATAAAAAATGAAGGTCGTTAAATTATCTACAAAAATGGTCCTTATCATTTTTTTCGCAACACGAATATTTTTTGCGAAAATGGCCTTTGAAAAAAACAAAATTTTTACACCGAATATTTTTGGTGGTTTCTTACTAAATTTCTGCTCGAGGGCCTCGGAAATACATAGATTTTCACCTGTTAGACTTTGGAGACCAATTGTAGATGGCGCCAGAGGAATACCTGCACTCGCTAAATTGTGGTTAGGAGATAAGATAATAGCCCTCGGCCTGCGGCCTTGGGCTAATATCAAGCAACACGCTTTCAGCATTCTCTATGACAGAATTATCTCAGTATTATCAAGACCCTAGGGGTATTACTACTGAAAATCCGGGCACCAATCGTTTTTTCGGCAATTATTGGCGTATTTCACACGATTTTTGAGTGTCACAGCAACACTTCGTGTCTCTTCATTCTATTAGTCAATGTTCAGTGTAATTTCACAAGGATATGAGTCGCAAATTTACTAGAAAATTGCGAAATCTTAAAAATAAATAAATAAATAATAATAATAATAAATTCAAATAGTTAATTGAAAATCCAGCAAACCTTCTTCTTTATGTTCCCTCTTGATGCAACACTAGCAAGTCAAAATTGTCACTTATTCATTTTAAAAAATTATTCTTTTTAATTGATCAATTGATAATCGTAAAATATTTATATAATAATTTATATAATATTTATAAAAATCGTACAAACGGTTATGACTGCTCCAAAGAACAACAAAGATTTAATGTCAACAAGAGCAGACCACTGGAGTGTGCGCGTGGGTACACGTGGTAAGGTTAGGTACGATTTTCTCTGGCGGCGCTCAAATATGGATGGAAAGGTCAGAATATAAGCTTTAATTCAGTGTGGGTATTAATTCTCAAAAAATTAACAGCGGAGAACAAAAAGCATTTAAAAAAAGGCCAGTTTTCACCCGTGTTACCAATTTTCCCGGTCTCTGGAAAATGAGTGCATTGTATTCCGAATAAAAATATTGGTTCAGAGAGTAGACATAGTCAGCTTTCAAATGGTGTGCATTTAATAACAAAATAATTGAACATTAGTTCTTTATTTTTGCTTGTTTACAAGATTTGTGGTGAGAACTCCGAAAACAACTGAAAAATGCAAATAAATAAATAAACTTTTTATTGAAACGCCACAAAGATACTGAAAAAAAATTTCTAGGAACATTCAGGATCTCCCCAGACCCCATTTGAAAAAACAAGGGATAATAAACCATTTAAAATAAATAAAATGTCAATGATTTAATGGAAGAGGCCAAAATATTGGGGAAAAACAACATTGGCCACTTTTTGCAATGTCCTCGACGGGCGAGAACGGGGTTTAAGGTACACATATTGATACCTACGGATATTCCCATTACAATGAACTTTAAATCATCGAAAAATATTAATTTTTGACCGAGTTCTGGAAGAATTTGTCCGCCGGTTTACAAGTTAATTTTATAGACGGTAGCATTTCTAGAGGTAGTGCAGCCGCGTAAGCGAGGGGACGTATGGATGCGATTATCTCGGAAACTATTAATTTCTGGAAAAAATGATAGGGACCATTTTTGTAGATAATTTAACGACCTTCACTTTTTACCTGAACAAAAATTTTACAAATTGCATATTTCGGGAGATAATAGCAGGAAACCGTTTTTTGGGAGCGTTAGGGGCTATTTTGGGCCAAGGGGCAATCTTGGAGAACTTTTTCTCCCTTTGATGTACCTGTCAAGACCTACAAATCAAGCCAAAAAAATTATTGGACAAATATATTGATAGGTTTGCCCCTTCAGTTACTGGACTATTATTTTTCGACTCAAGATTTTGTATTTATGACGGTCTCCACGGTTAAAACAAGCGGACATGTCACAGTTGACAGACTTCAACAATTCGGAAAAATCTCTTCACTCAAAAATTACACGTGATATTTTGTTTGTGGCAGCCGACGACAGCTATTTGTGTTTCTTATATTTTACCCAAATTTTATTGTAACTTTCACGTTTTAAAAAAAAGGAAACAGTCGCATATTTTTAATATGCACTACTTTGAATCAAATCAAACTAAAAGTTCAACGGAATGGAATACATAAATCACGACACGAATATATCGAGACAATCAGCTTACAACTCGCAAACGTCTTCAGAAGATGGGGAATACGACACGGACGGAACCGGTAAAATCATCCCAAATTTCTAACCTATAAAATAAATCTAATAACTCGAATTATATTTTATAATGACTTTTCTTGGATAGAATGAAAAGTTATGTTATTTCGAATTTAAACCACTCCAGACTGACTCCCATGGGTTCAATTAAAGATATATTTATTTTTTTTCAGATACGATGGGTCTTCGGTCTCCCAGCGGACCCATGCGTGGACGTTCCGTCAAAGAATTCGAAGAACAACTTACCAACCTCAAAAAAGAAAACTTTAATCTTAAACTTAGGATATATTTTTTAGAAGAAAAAATGGGAAGCAATTTTACTTTAGATAAGGATAATATTGTTAAGAAATATATAGAATTACAAGTAAGTATGATATTTTCAACACTAGCTCTATATCTATATACAGATATAAAGTAGGGAGGGTGAATGTAGGCTCACAACCCTTAGGCCACAATATGTGATCAATTGTACATCCTTCAGAGGAGCTGTCCTCCTAGGTAATCCCAGGAAGGTGGACAGGTCACTAGGAGACATCTCCTTTATATCGGCAGCTGTAGGCCAAGACTCACCGAACACACATTCTCTTATTGACGATAACTCCGGACACTCGCATCAGACATGCCTGACAGCCTGTTCACACATCCTGCATAGAGGTGTGTCCACTAGCCCCATAGTATGGAGGAGTTTCCTTAGTTGACAGTGACCAGTCAGAAATCCTACTGTTAAACGTAGGTTTTTCCTGGTCATCGCCAAATATTTCTTCGGCGCCAGCTTCCCAGGGTCGCCCAGGGTGATCCTGGTAAGATTGCATCCTTTGATTCCATCCCATCTCTTAAGGGATTGAGCATGGGTGTAACGTTTGGCTAGTTCCGCAATTGT
The DNA here is from genome assembly GCA_910591675.1 of Galerucella calmariensis. Taxonomy (NCBI): domain Eukaryota; kingdom Metazoa; phylum Arthropoda; class Insecta; order Coleoptera; family Chrysomelidae; genus Galerucella; species Galerucella calmariensis. Next base: position 103,071 of record CAJUYG010000959.1, on the reverse strand, counting down.
CGAAGTCGTTAGGCCGTAGGTGTCACTGGGTCCTAGAATTTTTAGTCCAGCGGCTTCCCTGGCTAAAGAATCAGCAATGCGATTTCCTTTACTCCTGTCGTGCCCTTTAACCCACCTCAGGATAATATTGTTATCTGCCGAGGCGTCAGCTAAATATTGGTGGCACTTTAGTACTAGCCTCGATATAACACGTTGTCTGTTCAAGGCTAATAGGGCTTGTCTACTATCAGTGCAGATTATTATGTTTTTGCCAGAAATTCCTCTTCTGGTTAGTTCTTTTGTGGCAATTGAGATACCAGCCAGTTCTGTTTGAACCACGCTGGTATTGTTTCCCATTCCCCACTTAATCTTTAGGCTTAGTGCTCTCGAGTAAACTCCACATCCTGAGCCTTCTTTCATTTTTGAACCATCTGTATATATGCGTATTGAATTTGCAGCATCTGGCTCTGTGTTCTGTTTTATTTGAATTTTGTAGGGTTTGTTAAACAAAAACCTGGGTTCAATTGCATCGTTGGCTGCCTGCACTCCTGCAGCAGAGGTAGCGCAGTGAGCGCTTCCTGCCATAGGCTTAACCTAAATTGGCCCACTCCTACTTCGGGGTTTACACCAGCCGTGCGCAATCGTACCATGGCCATTAACGCAACCTCCTTGACATGCAGGTCCAGAGGGGTCAGACCAGTAATTAGTTCCATTGCTGCGGTTGGTGTTCTCATGGCTCCTGTGATGTTTAAACAAGCCATTCCCTGTATTTGATATAATTTTTGGATGGCCGTTGCTTGTAGAACCTTCGGTCCCCATGCAATTGCTCCATACGTTAACATGGGACTTATTATTGCAGTGTAGATCCAGGTGACCACACGGGGTGACAGACCCCATGTGCGTCCCACTGTCCTCCGACACTGCTCATAAGCCACATATGCTCTTTTTGCTCTGCTGTGTAGATGAGAGTTCCATGTTAGTTTCCTGTTGAAGGTAATACCGAGGTATTTCACCTCTTCCGAAAAGTTTAGTTTGCTTTTGAAGATTTCGGGAGGATTCAAACCCGATAAACTTCTTTTCCTGGTGAAAAGGACCATCTCAGTCTTTCTGGGATTGATCGACAGTGAGTGTTCCTTACACTAAAAATTTACAGAAAACATTTAATATCTGGATAACGGTTAGGTTTAGGTATAGGAAAGTATACATGAATTTGCCTTATTTTTTACTTCTGAATGCATTAAAATAGAAAAAATCGTTTGGTTCTATTTAAAAATAAAAAGAAATTTGATATTTATGAAGTTAAGCTTTGAACACTTTCTATACATACCCTGTATAAAATGAAAAAATTTTCAACATAGATTCAAATAGGTCTCACCTTGCTAAAAGCAACCGAACAGAAACCATTTTCATATCTTCAAGGGTATCCTCGTAAAAAAATAATTTACAAGGGTCTGCAACCGTCAAATTTTTTACAAAAAAACTAAAAAAATATGCATTTTTCGAAACAAGTTTTCAGGCAAAAGTATACTTAAATTTAACGTAGATTTTAAAAATGTATTAATATACAGGGTGTACCATTTAAAATAACAAAGTTACAGTCTGTCATCTTTGGAAATATTTTAGATGAAAAGATCGCATCCGAAAACCGAAACGTAGGAATTTTCTTGATTTTACTACAAGTATTTTGCCATATACAGATAGTTTTAACTCGTCGTGGGACACCCTGTATAAATATGAAACGTTTTAATATAAATTCCTCTTTGTTCAAGGTGGATTTTGCAAATTTAAAAAAAGAAATGGAAGAAAAACAAGATCTGTTGTGCCAGGCTGTTAAAGCTATAGAATTAGAAGATGAAGAACACAAGAAGTATGTAGCCGACAAGGAAGATCAATTGAATATGTGTCAACAAGAAATTGAAGATCTTCGAGTACAGTTGCAGGTAGGATTAATTATATTTTTTGTGGATTTTATTAGTGCTAGTAGTATAAATTGACATTCTTCGAGTTACATTTTACAACCCCTAATTATTTGTAATAAGTAATCTCAGTTTTATTGAAAATATTTTTTAAGGATATTAAATATGATTCTGAAGGAGCTTCGTTCAAAACGGATACGACTGGATTTTGTAGCAGCAAAGCTACGAACAGTACGACACATGATCTGCAACAGAAAATTAAAGTTTTGGAAAATGAGGTATTGAAAAGTATAAAATCTCACCTCTTCATAATCACTTTCACTTATTAGAATCCTTGCACTTACAAAACATTATTTTCGGTACATACAGAGTGAATTAGTTGAAAATAATTATTGATAATTATAGACTGGCATATTTTTTAATTATGCCAAAATTATTAGGTAAAGATGTGTCCTGTTTTGATACCAAAACAATCTGAGTAGTCAAGGTTTAGGACCAAAAGACCAGAAAAATGAAAAAAATTGGTTATTAATTAGACTATATTGACAAACTTATTAACTGAATGAACTGAATCACTCCGTATTTTGGATATTTATTTTCATATCTGTAGTTTTTTTTTAACAACCTTTTTCATATTATTTTTAAAACAAGTTTACACTAAATCGTTTTTAAATTACTGTAGTTAGTTTAAAATATGTTTCTATTTGGTGTTGGTGGTTTTGTTTTTGTTGGTATATTTATCATAAGAAGAATTTTTACTTGAAAATATTTCATAATTGAAACAAAATACTATGTTGAACGAGTTGAATGGTGGTAAAGTTGAAATATTTTATTGATTTTCTCATGTTTTGATGTCATTAACGAAATTTCATTGAAATTGTCTCTTCACAAAATCGTTTTCTATAAATAACTTGGAATTAAAATGTCTCCATTCTCAAGCAGCCATTAAAGCACTCAGATCTTGTCTAATCATTTCCAAAATAGTGTGGGAATGAACTCAACGAAGAACAATATAGTCACCTTACTCCAGGACTCATTGGAATAGAAGGAGATGAACTATAAAACAGGGGGGCACCCTTTTGGAGACTGGAACCTTTTTGAAAAAGTAATATAGGAAGAAATGGGTAATGCTGAAAACAAGAGAAGATCTGACCATTGGAAAGTTTTAGTAGAGCTTATACAGGGTGTTTCATAGTTGAACCACCATAGGTCAACTGCAAGTAGAGGACACTTTAGTGGTTCCAAATATCCTTGGTTTATTGGTCTAACATAATTATTAACAGAGATACAAGGTGTTTTATTCTTTTAGTCCAATGCTTTTGAAGGCCATAACTTTAGAACCACCCTATATATCTATTTCATTTTTGTTAAGGATATATTGCATTGATAATTTTTTACTGAATATAGTAACCAGTTTTCCGACTACATTTTTCCTTTTTTATTTTTTTATTGTCGATACATGAATATTTGTTTGAAAAAAAATTAATTTTTTTTCAGCTTCATTTAGAGAAAGAAAACAACGCATCATTGCAATTCGTGATTGGTCAAACTGAAACGTTGAAAACCCGTTGTGAGAATATGCAGAAGGAAATGCAGGCCAAAGATGGCATCATTAAAAATCTCCAAAACGAAAACGATGCATTGAGTACTCGAATATCCGCCAACACTATGCAAATGAAGGAACTTCAAGATAAATTAGATGGTATGTACAAAGAAAATCAAACGCTAAACAAAAGAATTGTCGGTGATAGTAGGAAGTTTGAAGAATTGGCTGGACAATACACGGAACTCAAGAGAAAATACAGTGGTTAGTATAATATAGTATTATAATTATTATTATTAAAGGTTCATAGGTGAAAAGTTGCAGCAGTACCGTCTCTATCGTGATGACAAGAGCAAGAGCGTTTCTATGGTACCTTTAAATTTAATGCACAATTTACAAATTTAGGGTGAAATTAATCGTCGACACTTGAGGGTCCTTGAGGATCCTTATTGTATGCAGAGACACTTGACAGGCGAAAAGTGAGGTTGAGTTTGAGTGTTACTTAATTTTTCGATATCAAAATAAGAATTAGATGATGGGACAAGCCGTTGCTGCTGTGCTGAAAGTCGCCATATATTTTACTCTATTTGTGTATCTTATTCCTGAACATTTTTCATGTACTGTTGATTTGCTTTGCCAATCGATTCTTGACAAATTCGAAAGATTCTATTAGCAGAATACTTAACTGAAATGAATCATCGATTCCCAACAGACTATCAGTTAATACTTTTTATTCGAAGACACTGATAATGATGATACATCTAGACCAGTGCCGAAGCCTTCAAAAATAATAAAAGGTGAAAAAAAATAATAGTAGGATAAAACTGATTAGAAAAGGAGGAGAATATGATATAATTGACGAAAAAAATAAATTACGGGCGATCCGAGTTCGAGAAGTGGAAGGGGGTGAGTTTCTAAGGGTTAAAAATGGTTTATCCCTATTTCCGCCTAACTACAAGTCCTACGGAAAAAAGTTAAGTGGCAAAGTTGTGAGTAATAAAAAGCTCTGATCTACCTATTTTATTTAGCTAACAAATCATTATAGCTTCTGACTATGACTAAAGTAATCATGTCAGGCTAAACCCAAGTAGAAGTAGTGAAGGAAGTAACTGACAAGCACATTGGATATGCAAGGAAGAGGACTGACTCCATTGTCGTCGAATACAAAGCAATGGGGATATTAGAGTCTAGAACAAGCGCTCAAAGTAAGATTTCTCCAAGAAGGATCTGGTGAAAAGACCGATAAGGACAACTATAGTTTGGCAAGTTTATCTGAAGCTATAATATAAAATAAAAAGTACATTTTCTAATTACTATCACTACATACTTAGTACTTTAGCTTTTTCATAGTTTAACGTGGCAATATCGAATATTTTCGACTGCATTCCTTTCACGGCTTCAGATAAACTTGTCAAAGTATAGTGTCTTCAAGTAAATGGTACAACTAAGGCTGAAGTGTCTCAAATTGTCAAATCTTTAACAGTTTTTAAAAAATTTTGATTCAAAGTCTTAATTTTTAATCCTTCTAACTTGCTAATGATTATTTGAATAAATCTGTACTATAAGATTGTTTATAACCTTATTGCTTGCTAGTACTAACCCAATTTTATATTGACTAGGTGTGAAAAGTGAACTCGAAAGAGAATATAAAAAAACGGAAAAAGTAAAATCAATAAACGATACAAAAATATCCGAATTGGAAGAGGAGAACGAAAAATTAAAATCGAAACTTCGAGAACTCCAATCGAAACTCGACGCAGCTCTGACCGAAATAAGGAAAAACCAAAATCTAGCGGTGTCTAAGAGTCTGAAGCTAAAATCTAACAAATCAAATACTGACGTTCGTTCTGTTTCAGTTCAGGACCCAACAACACCTACAGGAATTGCGGAAAAGAACGCATTACATGTACAGATAACGCCGTCTTCGTCAAGTTTAATAAAATCTTCAGCTTCTTCTTCGTCCTTGGCATCTCCTTCTGCTACAACACCGGAAAAATATAATGTCGACTTCGAGGAGATGTTGAAGAGTTCCACCAACGAGAAAATTATCAGTGTATTCACGTCTCTTAAACAAGTAAGTTATTATTTATTTATTAATTTATAAAATTTATGATTCTCAATTTTTTTTTTCAGGATTATGAGACCCAAAGGCACAAACTTTTTAAATTGAAAACTGAGCAGTTCAAGGCGTGCGAAATAATCAAAAATATGATCGAATCCAGGAACAAAGCAAATGATGAAATAACGCTATATCAAATACAGATAAAGAATCTGGAAAAGGAATTGGAATCGGTGGTGTCTAAGCCTACGAGTGACGGTGACATTGCTCCTATGAGAGAACGAGCCGCCAGGACCAACAATGAGGTATATAAACAAAAAGAAAACGATAAATTGGCGTTGTTTAAATTCGGTAATAAGCTTGGAAAGTTGAGTCCTTTTAAACGAAAAATAGACAAAAATTGAATATTTTTTGCTTAAAAATCAAATCTATAGCAACAATTTTAATAAACTCGCATGATCAAAGTAAATTTTTAATATTTTAGGCAACTTATGTGAACCTGAAAGTCAATATATGGTTCATTGTAATACTTTCCAGCATATAAACATTTTTTTTGTTGATTTTAAAACAGCTGCTTTCAATTTCAATTATTAAAAAAAACATTTGCATTATATCAACCCTTGTTCTAACTGTCCATACAAAACGTACACAGAAACTATTTTATCTCACAAAATACACCCCTCCTCCTCAACGAAAAACTTCCTGCCACTCCCTCTTTCTTTTTCTTTTCTTTTCCCACTTTGGTATTTCGTTTTGTTTGTCTTTTCTTGAGTTGCATCATTGAGAATCTGCATTTCCTCTTCCTATTTCCTTGGATTGTTTTGTTCACCTCTTTCTTCCCTTTCGTCGGCTTCCTACCTCTCTGGCTTCGCCAACAATCGTCTATGATCGTATAAAGCTGCATACAACTGCACTTCTTCGTAGAAATTTATCTTAAATTGAAAATCGACACTTATCTTGGACTAACAACGGACAATAATCACTTTCATATGGCGTG